>JAWWLR010040701.1:0-10154 GCA_035041075.1 Acraspis erinacei | reverse complement strand
AAATAAATTCAGGAAAATACTCTTAACGCAGCGTTTCTCAAACTAGTGCCGCTGGCAGATTAGGCTGAAAGCCCCTGTGGCTATGACGATTATATTTTTATTTCGTCACTTGCGCTTCGTGTTCAATAATTAGGTTATAAAATCAGTTCTCTTGAAACAATGAAACGATACAGGCGCAATGAAACAGTGTATAAGAAGTAGGTCTGCTGTTCAATATTAGGTTTATAAACCCATACAATTGTACCGTCAATTTGCTATATAAAGACATTAAGCCGTAGGTTTTGATTCCGTTCGTTCAAACTTCAGGACGGAGACAATTCTACTATGATTAATTAATCAAGAATGTTGTTAATTTGTATAAAATTAAAAATTTCATTGGTATAATACATAAATCTTGTTCAAATCTACAACAAAGTAACCTTTAAATTTATGGAACTCTTAAAACCAAAAATGCATATTTTTGAAAATTATCAAATATTTTGAATGTCAGTGTAATTGAAAAATGTAAATTTTTGCAAATTCGGATAGTTTTTTAATTAGGATAGATTCTAGATGTATTTCAGATGGAGTGAACATTTGTAATCAAATAATTTGCATAAAAATTATACATTTCATTTCAATACGTAGCAGGTTTCAAAAATAGATGCGAAAAACTCACGAGTCAATTGTTTTACGTTGAAAATGACAGGAAATAGGACACATGCATGATTATCACGTGAGAAAAGAATTGCTTACCTTTTTAATATGAAGTGATTCAAGTCACAAAGAAGTCAAATATTCAACCTAATGTGCTGGATGAGCTTGTTTCTCGTTAACAAGATGTTCGATATTGGGTTGAATATTCGAGTTGATTGAAAGCATGAGGTCATTTCCAATATTTTGTAATCTATTCCAGGATTTTTTTTCAAGAAGGTCACCGTTGAAAATCCTAATTCACAGAGATAGGAAGTCGGACAAGGCATTAAAATTCGCAGAGCTTGTGATGGAAGTTGTGGATATTTATCTTTAAGAAATACCCAAAAATGAGAAACCGAGTTCAGTATTCAGCTTTCATTCGCCGGTTGACACTCAAATCAAACAAATGATGTCCTAACTTTGTTTCAATTTGAGCATTTTTAACAACAACTGAGTTGAAAGGGCTGATGACCCACTCATTTTCGTATTCCCGAAGAGGGGGTAAATACTCTCGGATTAAAACTTTCATCTCGTTCAAATACGTGATAAACAAGTCCAGACTATATGTATCTGGCGGATAGCTCGCAGAATGAGCTTTTAGTAGAGGAAATGCATCAAATTGATGCATTCTTATTTGATAAACCCAATAATCAATTTTTAACAAGAACCCTTCAATTTCGTACTGGAGGGTGATCATGTCACTGTTACGGCCTTGCATTTGCGTATTGAATTCATTAACTAGAGCAAAAATGTCATCTAAATAGCTCATTTTGCAAACCCACGTCTAGTCATCAAATTCATGCACCAGAGGGCTGTTCTCATTACATAAAAACAAATAAACTTCATCTTTTAATACCACTAATATATTCAGAACTTTGCCCCGGACAGCCACCTTACTTCTGTATGATACAGTAAGTGTACGAAATCTGCTCCCAATTCGGAACACGGTTCTTCAAATAAACGGGTCTTTAAAGACGAATTTTTTATGTAATTAACTATACTGACACATACCTCCATTACAGACATTAAATTCGCGGGTAGAGGTTTTACAGCCAGTGCATATCTGTGAATCATGCAGTGAGTCCATTTCGCATTTGGCGCTATTTCTAAAATACGTTTGACAAAACCTACATTTTTCCCGATCATCGCAGCAGCTGCGTCTGTGCAAATGGCAACACATTTGTTCCAATCGAAGTTGAAGAAAAGAACTTTGTCGATCATCGCCTGGCAAAGACACTCTCCTGTGGTTCTTCACGGTAGCGTCAAACAGAACAGCATTCTCTCTTCGATCTCTTGCTCTCCCACATACTTGACATATCAGTGCAGCTGAGCAGCACCGAAGACATCAACTGATTCGTCCAATTGCAGAGAGAAAAATTGACTTTTAACCAAAGACAATCTCCACTGCTTCTTGACATCAGTTGACATCTCTTCAATTCTTCGGTGAACAGTATTGTTCGAATGATGCATATGTGACATTTTTATAGCAGAATCTTCTCCCAAGATTTCACAAACAGCGTCGATCATTATGGGCATGACTGTTGATTCCATGAGTCTTATGTGCGGCTTGGAATTTCGGGCTATTGCTAATGCCGAATAAAATGAGGCAGTGAACAATTTAATATTGTCGGCAGAATCGGTGTTATCCGTGGAATTGTTCAACAATCCTTTGCCCTCCTCAAGGAGCAAGACTTCCAATTTGTCTTGTAAATAGTGAACCGGCTTCCCTGCATCTTGCTGATGTAAGCTGTACAAATGTCTTTTGAATATTGAATGTGCCTTCGAGGCTGGAGAAAATTTCGCGAGACACAGAACGTACTGAGGCCGGTTTTCCTCCGAATGGAAACCGTATGCCAGATAATCGCTCATGTTTTATATAAACTCACTCACAAAACGTCAAATATTAGGTTCGAAATTTCCACGTTTACTTTCGTAATTACTATCACTTATGCAACGTATATTGCCGAAACTAGTTTAGTTATTTCTCAGAAAACTTAAAGCAGAGAGGTAGACCCGTCTGCTTTGAATTTCGTAGAAAAACGAACCAATTTTCAGCGAAGTGACATGCAACTTTCCATTTTTGCAAGGAATACCGGAAAATGTAATTTATGATGCAATGTTTGGTTAGGAAATTTGAATGCACTGGCAGCATAAATCTCACTTCGACGGGTCGTCAGATCATAATTATATTTAACACAAAATGCAAATGGAAATTCGGCCTCCAGGGAGTGTTGCTGAATTTTATCTGGAGTATTTCCGTTTTTAGTCTTTACAATCAACCAAGAATTACGACCTCTTGATTCATTTGTCCACGAAAATCCCTTACTGGACAACTTTGCAGTGGAACAAAAGTTTTATATCTTTTTAAGTGGTTAACCGATTTTTATCTATCTTTTCTTATTGTTCTTGTTATAATCTAACAAGTCTAATGCATTCTATTAAAATTTGCTAATGAATATTGGACTAAATTTTCCATTTATCTCAATCGGCTCTAATTCCCTAACAATGGGAAGGTCGAGCGTGGCAAGCCAGCACGCCCTCACCGCAGGCATTCAAGCGTCCCCCCTGGGGGTAGAGTATTGTGAAAAACTTGAGGATGGCAGCCCTGCCGCTCCCCAAATAGAGAGAAAAAAAGTTTGGCAATCGCTGCTCTAACGCTCTAACCACCATGCATGATGTTCCCAGTTTACATCATTCTCAACAAAACAGTTCAGTTTTCTTAATTTTTCAACTAATTTTTAATGAAAAGTGTAACAGTACTCAAGACAAGTTTTCAATAAAATAAATTATTTTTCAACTAAAAAAAGATCAGTTTTCAAGCAAAAATCAAATAGTTACATTTTGAGCTAAATAATTTTAAACTTCAACTTTAATTTTTGATTGAGAACTCTTGAATTTGAATAAAATATCGTGTTTCTTTGTTGTACTAAATTAATCTTTTTGTTTAAAAATTCTTCTTTTTCACTAAAAAAAGCAACTTTTTGTTCAGAATTCTAGAATTTCTTGGTAAATTCGTCTTTTTTGTAGTAAATTAATTTTTCTTCGTAAAAAGTTCAATTTTTTATTTGAAAATTTGGTAAAAAATTCGTTTTTTCGGTACAAAATTAATACTTTTATTTAAGAATTCTTCTTTTTAGTTAGAAATTCAACTTGTTGGAATTTTATTGAATTTTCATAGTTTTTAGTTGGAAATTCAACTTTTTGATCGAGAATTCTTGAATTTTTTAAACAATCGTTCTTTTTTTCACAAGAGAACATTATACTCTTAGTTTGAAAATACATCTTTTTATATAAAAGTTTAACAACTAGGTTTTAAAGTTGATCTTCTTTTTAAAAAATGAATTTTTTGGTATACGATTCAAAATTTTAGTTGAAAAGTCAAAAATTGGAAATTGAACTTTTTTGTTAAAAACGTTTGGACGATAAAAGTTATTTTTAAGGAAAAAAATCAGCTTTTGAAATAATTCCAAATAATTAAAAATACAGGGCGTATTATAGAAAAGTTTTCAGAATAATGAAAAAAATATAGTCGATTACAAATACTTGAGTAAACTACTCATTAACATGAACATTTAGAAAATATAATAGACTAAACATTTATTTATAAAGCGTTATTAGCGTTCAAAAACTAAATAAAAAGGTGTAAATTTTTTCTATTTAAAAAATTATGATTTTCAAAAAAAGAAAGAAAATTCCTCTCAGTTTAACATTTAAAAGATAAATATCAATAAGTAAATATCAGAGTGAATGAAATAAGTACATAATCCCTTATTACGTTCAATCGTAGAACTTTTGTTTGTTTATTTTTGATATGCAATAAATACAATAGAAGTAAAAAATGCTACACAGTATAAGCATTTGAATTTATGTGTGTACGATAAATGTGTATTTCAGTAAGAAAAATTAGTTTTCCACCAAATAAGAAAAACAAATGTTCAACCAAAAGGATGAATTTTCAACCGGAATGGATGCATGTTAAACCAAAAGGATGAATTTTCAACCACGTAGATTATATTTTACGAAAAAAGACGCCTTTTCAACTAAAAAAGGCAAATTGTCAATCAAACATTTTTTCAATTAAGAAAATTAATGTTCTTCCAAAGAGATGAATTTTTAACTGAAATGATGAAATATTCAATTTGAATAGTTAAATTTCCAGTTAAAAAATAATAATTAAAAAAAATACGATTTTTTAACCAAAAATTGAATTGATAAATTTTAAGTTTAAAAATCAGACGATTTATCAATAAAATACATCCATTTTCACCTAAAAAATATAATGTCCTAGTCAAAAATGGAATAGTTGAATTTTCTGTTGAAAAATTAATGTTTTACCAAAGAGATAAATTTTTACCTAAAATTATTACTAGTTGAGACAATGGCATTTTCAGTTGAAAAAACACCATTTTTAAGCAATAAACAAATGTCAAAAAAATTATTAATAACAAATAAATTCTCCAAAAAAGGCTTACACTTTTGTACAAAGTGATGAATTATCAATCACAAATTGAAAAAATAAATTTTCCGTTAAAAAAAGTTAAGTTGCCACAAAAAAAACAATTTGGCAACCAAAGCTATAAATGTATAACTAAAATTATAAATATTTAAATTAAATACTTCAATTTCGAATAAAAATTATGAATATTCAAACAAAATGAATAATTTATACAAAAAGGACGAATTTTTAATTAAAAAATCTCATTTTACAACCAAAAATTTAATAATTAAATTTTCCGTTAAAAAGTTCATGCTAAGCCAATGACATGGATTTTAACTAAAACGATGTAGCATTTAATTAGATTAATTACATTTCCTGTCTAAAAACTTAAATTTTCAACAAAAACATTTTAACAAAATAGTTGAATTTTCAACTAAAAAAGATAAATTTTAAAACAAACAAAAAATTTCAACTAAAATTATGAATATTTAACTGGAATACTTAAACTTTTAAGCAAAAAGATAATTTTTGAAATAAAAAAATAAATCGTCAACCAAAAGTGAAATAATTAAATTTTCAGTAAAAAAGATTAAGGTTAAATTTCTATTTATTCGTATGATCCTCCTTTTTCTTCTTTTTACGGTTCGCACACTCAAATTTCGCTATAGTTTTCCTATTTTCAATTAGCTATTATAGAAACAAAATAAACAAACAACATTGAGTACCATACAAAACAACCAATTTATGCGTTTGTAGGTTATGTTCTTAATTACGAGATTGTGTACCGAAATCATTTACTTATCAGAATTTATGTTGATAATATTGTTTATAATATTGCTAAAGAATATTTTTAAACACAAACATGTGTAAAATATACAATAAAACCGCGTAACGAACGAAAAATGTGCCCGTCTTACAAGAGACATGATCCCTGTGAGGAGCTGTCAAAAAATAATCTAAAACATGTTAAGGGATTTTTTTAATTTTGCAGGATTTATTGAAAATTTGAAAGAAAATTCGAATGATATAAAAAGTTGTTTTAAAGTTTCAAGAGAATTTCAAATATAATACATTTTTTAAAATATTCCATAAAATGTTTAACAAAATGTAGGTTTTTCCAGATTTTAAAATCAAATTTTGAAACTTTTTAAGCTTTTTGAATACCTGTATGAAGATATAAATTTTACTAAAATTCCTAGACAAATTAAAAATGTGTTTTTATTTTGAGTAGTCTATACTTTATTATACATTTTCATGTTTTGAACAGAATTTTTCAGCTTTATGAGTTTGAATTGTTTCATTTCGAACGCAAAAAATATTTGCGAGCCGAGAAATGATTGAAAATTATTTTTCCTGATTAAAATGACCACTCACAAAAACTAAATCTCCAAACCAAAATTAAACACTTTAAATAACTCAACACATTTTTTTTAGAATCTTTGGAAGGTAACATTTTTTTCCAAATAAAAGTATTAATAGTTAAATCATTTTTAATGAATAGAAAATTTGGTCGGCCAGTGATCCAAAATTGGGCATGTAGACGTACTGCGCTTGCGCTAGGACGCCGAAGAGGAACCTGTCGCGAGGAGCCGTCACCATGGCAATAATAAGCCGCGCCGTGTTGCTCTTACGCTTAGCTGGCGCAAGCGCAGTACCTCTATAGGCCAAAGTTGGGGTCCCTGGGGTCGGCGTGGTCGTTGGCAACTGCGCGTGTAGTGGCCTTTACTCCGCAAATATTCTGAGGCGACTGTTCGAGCGTGCGTTTGGTTCTGATCAACCCCCACCACTCATCTTTTTCGTAAACTCCACTATTGCTCTCTCTCCTTATAGAAAGTTCTACTACCTATGGAAATTTGAGAGCGCGATATTTGCTCCGCAAATTCTTGGAGGCAACTTTTCGAGCATTTTTTCTGTTCCTCGAAATTTTTGGTTACAGTAACTAATTATTACTGAATTGCAACAAAATTTTCTGAAAACAGCGAACAAAACTTGATACAGTTACCATTGTCGATCTTTCTGTCCTTGTTTAGTAAAGTTTTGTTGATTCGAGTAAACGCTTTTCACAGTATTTATTATACTACATTAATAAGAAATAATACTTGTCGTATTTTTAAAAATGTTGCGAAAGTAAGAAAAGGTTGCAAAGCGTGATTTATTATTTTTAATTTATTTTATTTATCCTCAAAGATTGGAAAGACTTGAACCTAAATTGAAATTTTCGACTTTTTATGTCTTTCTTGACTGGTCTAAAAGTGTGCAACTGTAAAATAATAATTGTATGCGATGAAATGATTTGAGCAACATTTTCCAGCGTCCTATTTACTCTTGGTTAACCAATAAAAATACTTCTAAATTCAAGGTATAAAAAGTGACATATAGACTGTCAGACCTTGATTTTATTCAATTTATAGCTCGGCTTACAGTTTGCAGCAAAATAAATTTTATTACCTTTAACTTCTGAAGCAGCTAAGAAAGTTTTATATCATTTTCCTAAATTATAAATCTGAAGGTAAGAGATCAATGTATTATTTTACAACTAATAAAATAAAATACGCACAAGGAAAGTTTGTGAAAACACAAGATGCTATCTAGTTGCATTTTTGCCCAAAAGCGATGAAATTTATAATTAAAAAGATAAATTTTCGAACCAAAAAGACGAACTTTCAACAAAATAGTTGAAATATTAATTAAAAATTATTTTTATATTTAACAAAATTTTCAACCAGATAATAAAATTTTAACTAAAAAATAAAAAAACCTACCCAAAGGGCGAGATACAGCTTAAAGCTGCTTTCAAACCTAACCTATATTAATTTTAATAAGATGAATAATAAATCAAAATTGATAACCAAACAGTTGAATTTGCAAGTAAATAGATAATATTATTCGTGTTTACTAAACATAAACCCGAGCCGGGAAAACCTTCTAGGTTAAATTTCTTCCTAATGGCATTTTGACGAACTCGCTTTCCCTCATGAATGACAACACTCGAACGGAAAGAAAGAGCGTTGTAAGCCGCACCTGGCGCAGCTGTGAGCGGAAGGTTTTCCCATCACGCGTCAGGCCTGGATGGCATGTGTCAGCCTTACCTGCCACTCTCTCTTCCCTCCCGGTGAAAGTGGCCAGTGGTGGCCAACCCAAACGTATTTAACTCGTAAAATAATAATTTTGCCATTTTTCTTTAATAAATTAAAAAACCGGAGATTATAGAACTATTGAAGGGCCGAATGCAATAATCACCTTACCGCATCTTTTTTGCATGGCAACCAAATGTGAAGGTTGTTTCGTTTCTTAATTGATTAAGGAAAACGGAATTTTTCAACGAACACAAAATCAATCCTTTTTTGTTTTCATCTCGTAACTATTTTATGTTGAAAATTTTATGTAACATTCTTCAACATATTCTGCGACTGTTAGAGTTTACAAAGTTTAAAAAAGATTTCAGGGCCTAGTACTGAATTAAAAAAATATATTTTCTTCGAAATCTGGGATGCATATATTCAAACAAGAAAGTTGTGTGAGGAAGTTTCTTCAGTAATCAGGGGAAAAAATGACAGTGATATGAAAATTATTTACAGCGTGCTGCACTCGACTCGGATTGCTAGAACATGGCGCGACAGGTTGCCGTACATTGGTGTACGATCCGAGTCGAGTGCAGCACGCCGTACATAATATTCACATCACCGTCACTTTTTTCCCCTGATGACAAAAGATCTAAAACTTGTTGGAAAAACTTCTTTGAACCCTAAGGAAGATTTTTCTCACTGGAAGTTGTCAAAATTCGAAACTTCCTCATACAACTTAATCGCTTGAATATATACATCCCAGATTTCGAAGAAAATATATTTGAAAATTCACTATACGGCCCCGAAATGTTTTTTATGCTTGGTAAACACTCTAACAGTCGAAGAATAGAAGAATATGTTGAAGAATGTTACATAACATTTTCAAGACAAAATATTAATTCCTGAAAAAGATCTGGCGAGTCGAACACAAAAAAGTATTGATTTTTTTTCGTTGAAAAATTCCCCTTTCCTTAAATAACTAATCAGTGAAACAACCTTTGAATTTTTTTGTCATACAAAAAAGATGCGCAATAAATTTCTCTACGAGTATTAATTGTCGACACTCTAATTTGAAAAATATGAAAAATTTGCTCCGTGGACAATAATTCTCCGCGTGTTCGAGGGCTAAGGTGGTTATTGCAGCCGACCCTTCAATTTTTAAATTGTAATTTCGTTATCTTAAGAAGAACGTTCTTATCTTATCTAAGGTAATTTTCTTTCGCCTTGAATGTTTATATTTAATCGTTTTATCAATGTGATCCCTATTCGTCACGATATTTTGTACATATATTTAAATCGTATTTTAATTTCGTTATCCTATTTTATACTCCACGTTTTATTTCTAATCCGAATTTTATTTTGTAATTTAAGCTTCTATTACCTTTACTTCCGTATTTTCGTTTAACTTTTCTTTTGTAATTTTACTTTTATTTTACTTTGTAGTATTTTAGTTTCGTAAGTTTCATTTTATCTTTATTGTAAATTTTTTCATCGTCCATATTTTTCGATGTTGCGAGTTTCGCATTTTCGTGATTTTACCAAGCTTTACCGTAAATTATGTTTTACGGTGTTCGTCGATTTTGTAAACTACGAGTTCAAACAGTACAGCGCATTACAAAGTTAAGCGGCGCGCTCAACTTTGTCTAGAGAAGAGGATCCCGAGGCGGCCGATACAACCCTCCATCTATCACACGATTAATCGAGAGCTCCGGGCAAATCGCTGACCGGCAGGTTCTCGCGTGACGACAGTAAATACCCGTGTGCTCGACGACAGTTTCGACACAGGAATTAGGGAAATCAGCAGATCGAAGATAGGATTGCCGTTTGATGATACTCGTGACGAATCTATACTCGATTACCCTTGATTAGAATAGGATTTGATTGATTGACTGATGCTCATGGTAGATTGATAGATTCTGGTCTACCAGACGCATCAAGTTGATTAATCGAAATTTGCGCTCTGTGACAATGTCACA
>JAWWLR010040683.1:0-10156 GCA_035041075.1 Acraspis erinacei | reverse complement strand
TGAGAATGTATTCGTTAAGGCCGAAGGAGCTTTAACAAAAGAGAATTCACAATAACCAAATTCCAGGTGTCGATGCTCATATGTGGGGGAAATACTAGGACCGAGCGCGTAGCGCGAGTTAAACATAATACCAGCTGATTATTTATTGGAAAAAGCACAACGGATTACTTATAGCTAAACTACTGGTGGCTCAGCTACAGGAAAATCTCGGGTGGATTATGTATACGAAAACGTCCGGTAATTTATTTATAGGAAAACTACTGGTGGATTATTAATAAGGAAACTTCCACGGGATTTTTTACAGGAATACTTCTTGTGGATTACTTATAGGAATACTACTGGTGGAGCATCTATGGAAAAACTTCCGGGGGATTATTTACAGGAAAATTACCGGCTGATTATTTATTGAAAAAAAACTGTTGGATTATTTACAGGAAAACTACCAGTGCATTATTAATAGGAAAACTAAAAATTTATGATTGATAGGAAAACTGCCGGTAGATTGTTTATAGGATATTCACCGTTGGATTTTTTATAGGAAACGTACCGGTGGATTATTGATTGGAAAACTACCAGTGGATTATTTATATGAAAGTTATGAGTGGATTATTTATGGGAAGATTACGGGTGCATTATTTATAGGAAAAGTACCACTAGATAATTTATAGCAAAACAAACTGTGGGTTATTTATAGGAAAACTTCATGTGGATTATTCATAGGAAAATTACAGGTGTATTATTTATAGGGAAACTACCGGATTATTAGTTATGGGAAAACATCTGATGGGTTCTTTATAGAAAAATTACTGGTTTATTATTTATAGGAAAACTAATTATATATTATTTATAGGAATAATACTAGTGGATTATTTATAGGACAATTGCCGGTGGATTATTTTTTGAAAAACTACCGGCATTTTTATATTACTAGAGACGAACATAGATTAGATACAAATATTAACTGTTGTATGAATATTCAAATTTCGAAATGAAAAATGAGTATTTTTCAATAAAAATTTAACAATTACATTTCTTGTTATTAAGTGCTCTTCTGCAGACTAAAAATTCAACTATTTGTTAAAAACTTAATCTTCTTTGGAAGAAATTAATCTTGTTAGTAGAAAATTCAAATGTTTGGTTAAAAATATATACATGTTGTTTAAAATTCGCTTGTTTTATTAGAAAATAATTTTTTTTAACTGGAACCATTTGGTTGAAAATTAAAACTTCTGGTTAAGGATTCAACTATTCGGCTGATATATTGTTGTTTTTGAAATATCAGATGTTACATTTTTAAATTGAACTTTAACTTTTTAGCTTTGAAGTTTAATTTCGTTGTTGAAAGTTTAACTAATTTCTTAAAAATTAAATATTTTATGTTAAATTGTTTTAACTCCGTATGATAATTCCCCAAAAACAGTCAGATTTTACCAAAATCTTCTACCAATAAATTTTTTTATAGCAGTTGTAAATGACGCCTAAATAAATTAACGAAAAAAATTTAGTCGGTAGAAATAAGGTTGGATTAAATCGTTTAAAATTTTAGAAAGCAAAATACTATAAATAAACTCTGATATTTATAGGATAACATTTTTCAAGGAAATTCTCATTAAGGCCAAACAATTTTTTTAAATCAATTTGATTTTTTTAAATCAATATATAGTTTTTTCTATTATTTTTTTCTATTCGAAAATTTTTATAATCTGAATAGATTAGCTCAAAATCAATTACAATCCTTTTGTTATTTTATAGTTTCAATTAAGAGAAAGCTCCCTATAGTAGATAATAATGAATTTTAAAATATTAAGATATAACATTTTTATGATGTGTTTGCTTTTAATTAAAGATTATCTACTGTAGGTTTCATTATCCACTGTAGGGAGATTTCCCCTACTGGGTATATCTGAACTTTAAAATTTTCTCTAAGAAAGTCTGTAATTATGTAATGCAGTCTTAATAAGAAGGTGGAAAGTTAAAATAAATGAGCTTAATTATTATATTCTGAGGAGGGCGTTTAAGTGTAACATCCGTGGTTAAAGATCTGGATAATTTATTCTTGTAAGTCTTTAACGACTTTAAAGAGGATGGATTCACGTCCAGAAAAATAGAAGGTAGAATTCCAACGACGCAAAAAATGTTATAAAATATTCATCAAAATGATTCATTTTATAAGAGGAAAACATTATTTTTAATTAAATATGCACATGAGCCTCAGTTGTAACTTTTTGGTAACAAATAAAAAAAAATTCAATCTGATTTGAAATTTCTTTTTCATTGATTTATTGTTGCTTTTATTTTTTATGAATCTAGAAAATTTATGTATTAAATTTTTATAGTTATTAAATTATCATTGTTTATATCACAAGAACTAAAAAGCAAAACTTTTTTGCTTGATTCAATATTTAAATTAAAATATAAAATTAATATCAATTATTTTGAATGATTGACGACATTACTTCAAAATTATTACATTCAATAATTTTAAATAATATATAAACAATCAAGCAGTTACAGTTTTCTGAAGAACACCGATTTCAAAACAAAAACATCAATACAAACTTTCATTTTTTAAATATTAAGAATCAATCTTTTAAATATAATAATTTTTTATTTGCAATAACAATTATAGACGCAACACACTGAAATAAGAAAATAAAAAATTATTTATGATTTTAAATCTTCTTTAAAAGTTATTTTGGTTTGTTGAAAGCCACCAATTTCCTATGAAAAATTTGAAAACATCCAAAACAATTCAAAAAGTTTTGAATCTTCTTTGAAATATATTTTTTTTAATTATAAATAACCAATTTTGCGTGAAAAATATTAACATAAACCAAGTTGTTTTGAGATTGAAAATCTTATTCATATTATAATGATTTTTTATTTAAAATACTAATTTTCGAATAAAACTCTAATGTAATCTAAAATAATTTTAAAATAATTGATGCATAATATTTAACATTTAATTATTGTTTTGGATGAATTTTGTTACATAATAAAAAAAATTCAGAATTATAAATTTTTTTCAAAATCTAATGATTTTTGTTTAAAATAACTAATTTCTCATGGAAAATGTTTATATTGTAAGATTTTTATTACTAAATTCCAATTTTTTATGAATAAAGCTAACCGCATATAAAATTTTAAAAATGGTTAAACGTTTTTTTATTGATTCTAAAACTTGAAGAAATTACAATTATTCTTGTTTTTAAATTGCAGTTTTAATGTATAAATCCAACATAACCTAAAATTATAAATAGTCTTAAACCTTCCTTTAAATCTCATTTTCTTAAAATTAAAATTTAAAGTTTTAATTAAAAATATGAACAGAGTACAACATTCTTAAATCACACCTAATTTTGTTTAAATTATAATTATTTTTCACCTAAAGTATCATTTTTTACGCAAAACGCTGACCTTATCCAGAAAAGTCTAAAAATTAAATAATATTCTTTGGCATTTGATCTTTTTTAAATACCATTAATTTTCGGCGAAAAACATTAAAATAATAGAATATAAAATAATAATAGAACTGTAAATCCTTTTCAAAATCTAATGACTGCTGTTTAAAATAAATAATTTCCCCAGGAACAGGTTGATATTATCTGAAACTGTTTAAAAATTGAAAATCATGTTCAATATATAACGATTTTTGGATGCTTTTTTATTGATTATAAATATTGATAAAATTATAATGATTTATCTTATTTTGAAAACAATTTTATTTTAAATTAAAAATATCTATTTGCAAAGAAAATACGAACATGATCCAAACTTGTTAAACGACTTTGAACCTCATTCAAATTTGGAAGATTTTTATTTCAAGTGCAATTTTTGCCGAAAAATGATGACATAGTCTTTAAATTATTTTAATTATTTAACTTTGTTCAAACTCTGATCATTTTTCTTTAAAGACTAATAATTTTTAACGACAAATAATAAAAAAATATTTAGAATTGTACATATTTTCAAAATCTATTGATTCGTTTTCAAACAGCAAATTTCCGATAAAAAACCGTTACCTTATCTGAAATGCGATAAAAACTAATTGTCTTGATCTATTTTAATGATTCTAAATATTCATAAAATTATAATGATTTTTTGTTTTGAAGAACCAGTGTATGGTTTATCACCAACATAACCTAAAATTCCCAAAACTTGTGGACCTTTAATGAAGCCTTTCTTTCAGAATTAAAAATCGTTATTTCTGAAGAAAAATATTTTAAAAATCCCAAATTGGGAAGATGTTTTAAAGCTTGTACCAATCATGATCCCTCAGAGCCAGTAGGATATCAAAATTATAATAATTTTTATTTTAAAATACCGATTTTTGTTAAAAAGTTGACATAACCTAAAATTGTCCAAAATTATGAATCCTCATTGAAAGCTAATTTTCTTTAAATTAAAAATATCACTTTGAAATGAAAAACACTGATGCCATTTAACAGAAGTTTAAGATCCTCTGTCTTCCTTAAATTATAATTTTTTTAAGTACCAATTTTTTGTATCAAATGCTACAACAAAATCTGAAATTTCCCCAAGATTATAAAACATTCAAATAAATGATTTTTGTATGAAAATTGCCAATTTTTTACAATCTATAATGACTTTTATTTTAAAATAACTATTTTTGGGTTAAGACGCTAATACAACGCCAAATTGTAAACAAAATTATAATCTTCTTTAAAATCTAATTTTTCATTTAAAAATACCAATTTCCGTCGAGAACCACTAAAAGAACCCCATAATGTTAAAAAAATTATTCATCTATCATGAATTCTTTTTTCGTTATTAAAAATATTAATTTCCGATATAGAACAACAGGATAATCTTAAAACTTTTATTTAACAAAATTTTAATATTTTACAAATTATAAGTATTTTTCTTTTATGATAACAATGTGGGTTTAAAAACAGTAAAGTAACCTAAAACTTTTAGAAATTAGTAACCTTTAAAATCTTCTCATTTTTGTTTAAAATATACTAACGGTAAAAAAAACAGAACAGATTATTTTGTTAAATTTATTAAATTACAAAGATACTATTTTGCAGCAAAAAAACAAAATGAAAACATGAGTCACATTTACAATAATTTATTAGATAGTTATAATATGGAATTTTACCTCGCAATATTTTTAAAGAGCACAAATATATCACAATTCGCATAATGTTTTATTTGATTTTTCGTATTAAAAGGGATTATTGTTAATTTTTTTTAATATAAGATATAAAAACACTTTCGTACTGAAAATCCAATAAGGTTTTCTACCGCAATTATTATCAGATAAGTTTCCCTTATTTGTTTTACAACGTGAAACATTGTCAATATAATTTTCGCCCTTAGGCAATCGCGAACGTCGACGTTGCGTTCTAAAATAACTATTAAATTTAATTTAAAGAAGACTTCAAAAAAATTTACTTTGGGGTGAAAAAAAAAACATTTATAAACTAAATAAGCTCAAATTTAAAAAAAAAATTGTAAAAAAATAATTAGATATGCATTATAGGTTTCCTTTTGTAGTTTTTACATTGGTTGTTTTTAGGTTCTCAATGTTCTAAAAATTTAACTTTTTAAAATTTTACCAATTTTATTTTTTAATTAGACACATGCATCAAAAAATTATTATAGAAAAATATAAAAAAAATAAGAGAAACTTATCTGACAATAATTGTTGTTGAAAACCTGATTGGATTTTCAGGACCTAAAGCGTTTTTATATTTTATATTAAAAAAAAATTATCAATAATTATTATCAATTATTGTAAATGTGATACATATTTTATGTTCGTGTGTTTTGCTGAAAATAGTATTTTTTTAAATAATGTTAATTATATGCATTCATGATGTATCAAAAAATGGTCACAAACATTTTAATAAATTTAAAAAAATGGTTTGTTCTGATTTTTACCGTTGGTATATTTTAAACAAAAATTACCAGATTTGAAAGGTTAATAATTTTCGAACACTTTTAGGTTACTTTACTGTTCTTAATTCCACATTGTTATCATAAAATAAAAATATTTATAATTTGTACGTGATTAAACTTTTGTTTAATAAAATTTTTTAAATTATCCTGTTGTTCTGCAACGGAAATTAATAGTTTCAATAACGAAAACAGAATTCGTGATAGATATATAATTTTTTAACAGTATTGGGTTCTGTTAGTGTTTCTCAACGGAAATTCTTTTTTTAAATGAAAAATTCGATTTTGAAGAAGATTATAATTTTTTACAATTTTGGGTTATATTAGCTTCTTAACCCAAAAATAGTTATTTTAAAACAAAATTCATTATATTTTGTAGAAAATTGGCAATTTTCATACCGTTTTAGCTTATATCCACGTTTTTCACAGGGAATCAGTTTTTTCTAACAAAAATCATAACATTTGAATGTTTCATAATTTTTGGGAAATTTAATAAAATTGGTAGTTAAAAAAATTATTATTTAAGCAAGACAAGATCTTTAACTTTTGTTAAATTATGTCAGTGTTTTTCATTTCAAAGTGATATTTTTAAGTTTAAGAAAATTAGCCCTCAATGAGGATTCATAATTTTAGATAATTTTAGGTAACGTGAACTTTTTCATAAAAAATCTGGATTGTAAAATAAAAATTATTATAATTTCGATATAATTCTGGGTCAACAAGATTTAAAATATGTTCACAATTTTGGATTTTTCTAATATTTTTCTTCAGAAATAACAATTTTTAATTATGAAAGAAAGGCTTCATGAAAGTTCCACAAGTTTTGGGAATTTTATGTTATGTTTTTGATAATACATACATTGGTATTTCAAAGCAAAATATAATTATAAGTTTATGAATATTTATTAACATTAAAAAAGTATCAAAAAATCGTTATATATTGAACATGAATTTCAATTTTTAAACAGTTTCAGATAATATTTTCCGAGGAAATTATTTATTTTAAGCAACAGTCTTCAGATTTTGGAAAAAGTTTATAATTCTATTATTATTATTTTCTTTTTTATTATTTTAATGTCTTTCGCAGAAAATTATTGGTTTTTAAACAAAGATCAAATGTCTAAGAAGATTATTTAATTTTTAGATGTTTTTAGACGTGGTCAGCGTTTTACGTAAAAAATGATACTTTAGGTGAAAAATAATTATAATTTTTAAAAAATTCGGAATGATTTAAGAATGTTTTACTCTGTTAATATTTTTAATTAAAACTTGAAATTTTAATTTTAAGAAAATGAGATTTCCAGGATGATTTAAGACCTTTGATAATTTTAGGTTATTTTGGTGTTAGCATTTAACTGGAATTTGAAAACAAGAATAATTGTAATTTGCTCAAGTTCTAGAATCAATAAAAAAATGTTTAACAATTTTAAAATTTTTATGTGGAGTTAGCTTTATTCATAAAAAATTGGAATTTAGAAATAAAAATCTTACAATATAAACATTTTCCATGAGAAATTAGTTACTTTTAAGAAAAATAATTCGATTTTGAAAAAATGCATAATTCTGATATTTTTTTATTATTTAAAAAAATCTCATCGAAAACAATAATTAAATTGTAAAGAATATGGAAAAATTTTGTTTAAAATATTTTATATTACATTGGCGTTTTACATCGAAAATGAGTATTTTCAATCAAAACTCATTATAATATGAATAGGATTTTTAATCTTTCAAAAATTGGGTTTATGTTATTATTTTGCATGGAAAATTGGTGTTTATAATAAAAAATTATATCTCGAAGAAGATTCACAACTTTTTGAATTTCTTTTTGCTGTTTTAACATTTTTTATCGGAATTTGGTGGCTTTAAATAAACAAAAATTACTTTTAAAGTAGATTTGCAATAATAAATATTTTTTTTGTTCTGTTAGTATTTTGCGCCTATAATTGTCATTGCAAATAAAAAATCATTATATTTAAAGATTAATTTTAAATATTTAAAAAATGAAAGATTGTAAGCTCGTCAATCTTCCAAAATTTTGTACTTGTCTTTCTATTGCTCTAGAAAATAGATACTTTGAAATACAAAATTATTAATGATAATTTTATATTTTAATTTAAAAGTTAAATGAAACAAAATAAAGTTTTGCTTTTTAGTTCGTGTGAGATAAACAGTGATAATTATATAAATATAAAAATTTAATACATACATTTTCGAGACTCAAAAAAAAAATAAAAACAACAATAAATCAATGAAAAAGAAAGGTGAAATCATATTAATTTTTTTTATTTGTTACTAAAGAGTTACAAGTGGGTTGAATGTGCATATTTGATAAAAATTAATTTTTTTTCTATTATAAAATGAATCATTTTGATGAATATTTATAAAAAATTTTGCGTGGTTGGCATTCCACCTTTTATTTTGCTGGACGTGAATCCATCCTCTTTAAAATCGTTAAAGACTTACTAGCATAAATTATCCAGATCTTAAACCAGGGTCGTTACACTTAAACGCACTCCTCAAAAAATAATCATTAAGCTCATTTATTTTAACTTTTAACCTTCTTATTAAGACTCTATCACATAATTACAGAATTTCTTAGAAGAAATTTTAAAGTACAGATATACCCAGTAGAGGAAACCTCCCTATAGTAGATAATGAAACCTACACTAGATAATCTTTAATTAAAAGCAAACACAGAAGAAAAATGTTATATATTAATATTTTTAAATTCATTATTATCCACTATTGGGGGGGGGGCTTTGTCTTAATTAAAAAAAAAAATAACAACATTTTTGTAATTCATTCTGAGCTAATCTATTCAGATTATACAATTTTTCAAATAGAAATAAAAATAATAAAAAAACTACATTTTTCGATATTGCCTAATATTTAAAAACACGCTTTTTAGCATATTTAAATGAAATAGATTCCCTTTGTCAAATTGATTTAAAAAAATGGTTTGGCCTCAATTAGAATTTGCTTGACAAATTTAAGCCCACCTTATTATATTTAATTATATTTAATCTTATATTTAATCTCACCTTATGTATAGTATTTTTTCTTTCTAAAAAGGTGAATTTCAATTAAAAAATATTATATCTGACATTTCAACAACAAAATAATCTATAATTAAATTAAAGACACTATAATTTATCACACAATTACGAGTTTTCAGCCGATTAGTTGAATCCTGAACCAAAATGTTTAATTTTCAACAAAATGGTTGCAGTTTAAAAAATTTATTTTCTAGTAAAAAAGGAAAATTTTAAATAACATGTACATATTTTTAACCAAATTGTTGAATTTTCTACAAAGAAGATTAATTTTTTAACAAAATAGTTGAATTTTTAGTCTGCAGAAGATCACTTCCTAAATATTAAAAAATAAATTAAATTTAATAGTTATTTTATAACGTAACGTCGACGTTCGTGATTGCCTAAGGGCACAAATTATATTTACAAAGTTTCGCTTTATAGGGTAAATCCTAAACATCAGCAAGACATTAAGCCCAAACAATCTCTTTGTGTTTGTTTAAGTTAATTTATAGCCACATTCTACGCTAAGTGAAAACACATTCTCCACCGAAAAAATTGAAAAAGATGACACAATCATGTCTTAAACCATATCTGGAATTCGAACTTGGAATTTTCCGATTTTTATGAATTAATTCCTAGCTATTCAATTTATGATGATTGAGCTTTGCAATTGGATAATCCCTTGAACTCGCAATGGAATTCAAAATTAATGAATGCATTAATCTAAAAAAATGGGCACTCGTAAATTTTGTTAGTATTTTTTATAAGAAAATAAGTTTGTTTTTTTAATTTCAGTTTATAAATCTGAGCGCCCATGTTTGGATTATTATTTCCTAATAATAAAAACATTACAAATTTTTAACTTTTGTGAGTCTAAAATATTGTTTTGTCAAGTTAAATAAGTCAGTAAATAAAAATTTGCTTTAAGGAATTACCGCCAAGTACTAAAAAATTAATAATTAAATAAACACCTAATAATATCGAACTTATGGGTATTAAATTGTAAGGAGAAGTCACTTAGTGTGAAAAATTCGGATAAGTAAATACATAAGTCTCATTTATTATCTGAATCAACAATAAGAAGAAAAAAATGATTAATACGCGGAGCCCAATGTGGCGCGAAACGATCAAGAATTTAAATTCTAAAAGGTTAATATCTACATCCGGAAGATCTCCTCGAAAGATCTGAAATTGGT
>JAWWLR010040500.1:0-10162 GCA_035041075.1 Acraspis erinacei | reverse complement strand
ACGAAAGAAGGAAAAAGAGAAGGAAGGGGATTTGGTTGGTTGCCTTCTCATTTTTCTTTCCTCTTTTTTATTTTTTTTCCAAATGAAAAGCAAAGTTTTTTTCTCTTTTTTTCCAGGGGGAAAGGAGAGGAAGAAAAAGTGTTTGTTTTTTTCAGATTGCGATGGGAGCATGTGTGGTGGTTGTCCAAATTTAGTCGTTGAATTCTTGAATTTCTTTTCAGGAATTTTTCATATTTATTATAATAACTGTCCTACCATTCTTTCGCTATTATAGCAAATTGTTATAATCATGATTATAAAGAAACCTATCATAGAGCCATTGTTTTCATTTTTTGAAAATTTCGAATTCCTTAAGTGAATTTTAAGCCATCTAAAAACAGCCATTTAACAATATTTAACCACTACTTGTACAAGAAGATGTTTGCTGCACGTCATTAAAAGATATTTTTTGTTTAATAGCTCCATTCAAAAATTGTCTGTTTTTTACTTTTTCATTTTTTAGGTGTCGATTTGTGACAGAAATACTACCAATATTAGTATACTAAATTTTCTGGAATGTTCTAATAGGTAATTCTTATGCTCGATATTTCTGGACAATATTTCAAATTTCTACGGATAAATGTGGTAAGACAAAGATCAGAATTTCGGCTTCATTCCGGAATTCGGATGCAGAGTGGGGCCTAGCAGACACTTTCTTTTTTAACGTCATTTTTAATTTGTGTAAGGAAACTGTATTTGACATCTTGTTAAGTATTATTGGATCGAGAAATCTGTTAGCTGCAAAAGTTTTACTGATTATTTTGATCTAAGGTGATGTGTTTATCAATTATTAAAAAAAGCGGTTATTGTACCAAACTAAATTTTCGATTCAACAGCATCTAATACATTGTGAAACAAAATCTTTTTACATTCCTATCCTATAATGAGAAGGTATTAGTTCTACGCAAAATTGTATTTTGTTGGTTCTCATAAAATCTCAAACCCCTGAGTCAGAAAAAGTGATTTTTACAAATGAGTCTGATTGTCTTTATGTCTCTATCCTATAAGTTCGATTTCGTACTCGGTGTCGACTAGCCCCACACGTCAATGTTGCAAATTGGTATCCGAAAGGCATTGCCAACCATAGGAAAATAAAAATTTAACTGGAACAAACTTTTGACCTCCAGAACAAATTTTTAATTCGTAAAATGTTTTATGCTATGCAGAATACCACTACACTTTGTCGATAAAGTTAAGGAATGAGGGCCCGCTTCTATACAAAAAACAAATTAACACGCTTTATATTTGTCTTTAAAAAATCAAGTGCCAGCTTAGCCCCAATCTCCACTAATCCTTTGTTTATTCTTGCAGAATTAAGTTCAGATTTCGAGCCCTTACCGAATGATGACCTTATTCATGACGCTCCTCGTGGCAGACAATTTTCTTCTTATAGAAGTCATTCAACTGAGGATTATCTTCCTCCTGCTGAGCCTTCTGTTCGTGCTAGATCCAGGTCTCCTCTTGCCAGGTGCCTGGTGCCACCAACCAAAATTGCTTCTGCTGTTGGAAATGAATATGGAATCGACGTAATACATTCGCCCCAATTCCAGCCCATGAACAAATTGTATTATCAACATTCGATGGTGATGTCTTTGCAATATTGGAGAGTAGTGATGTTTTTGAGAGACTCCAGTTGGTGAAATACGCGCAATCACAATCCTTTTAAAGTCAAGTGTCTGAGCCAAAATCTTTTGCCCCCGCATTCAATTGTAAACAAATGTAAATCTTAAAGTTATTTTTTTATCGAAAGGCCGCTTGAAATATTACAAACACCTTGTAACTAGAAATTATAATAAAAAATTGATGCCGCAGAGATTATTTTTGGGTGGTAAATTAAAAAAAGGTCTTTTTGATTCTCTCATAAAAAATATTTTGGCGAAATATTAGAGCTTCATGCTCACTCAAATTTGATCATTTACAGATTTCGCGCAATAAAATAATTCAATTTTTAACATAATAGCTGAATTTTCTACCTAAAAGGATACATTGCCAGCAAATGTGTTTAACTTTAAATCCAAAAGAGGATTTTTCTGTACAAAAATCGAATTTTTAAACTTAAAAATATGACTTTAGCAAAAAAATAATTTTGCAGGAAACTAACGCATTTTTACCCAACAAGCATTTAATTTCAAACCAATAAATTGATTTCTTTTACCAAGAAGGAAGAACTTTTCGACTAGAGATAAGCCTTCAATCAAAAAAAAAAATTGTTAACAATGTAGTTTTACTTTTTCTCAATTAACTCTATTTTCAATTAAAAACGATTAATTTTCAACAAAGTACTTAAACTTTCAACCAAAGAGATGAACTTTCAACTAAAAACATAAATTTTTAAAAAAACAATGTTTTCTTTAAAAAGTTATTCAAACAAAAGGTTGTGTTTTCATAAATAAATGAATTAAATCTCTACTGAAATAGAATAATTTTTTAATCAAAAAGGTAAACTTAAAAAAAAAGAGTTAAATTTTCTGTAAGAAAGATTTAATTTGACTTTTCGCGACCAAAATATGAATTTTTAAATACGAAATAATTTTTTACGAAAAAAAATAAAGTTTAATTTCTAGATCAACCTTTCTAGATCAAAGTATAAATTTTCCAACAAAAAATAAGTTTCTACAAAAAAAAACGTATTTTCAATCTAAACTGATGAATTTTTATCCAAAAAGGGTGACTTTTTTAACGAACTTGTTGAATTATCTATCAAAGAATTGCATTTTTATCCAAAAAGGATTAAATGTCTCTTAAAACGCATACATTTTTATTAAAAAAAAAAAGTTTAAATAGTTGAATTTTCAATCCAAAATGATGAATTTTCAACCAAAAAGGATTACCTTTTTTTAACAAAATTGGTGAATTATCTACCATATGGTTGCATTTTTATGCAAGAGAGATTAAATTTGTACTAAAACCGATAATTTTTTATAAAAAACGACAAAGATTTTATTTTTAAGTGGAACTTTCGTCCAGAGAAGTTTTTAATTCAGGTGAATTTTAAAATCAAAAAGACAAAATTTTAAAAAAGAGTTGAATTTTTCAACCGAAAGTTGCATTTTAATTCCAGAAAGAGGAAATTTGTTCTAAAAAAGAATAATTATATAAACAATCTTCAAAAAATAGTTAAATTTTCATCCCAAGAAGATTGCAGTTCACTTTCCAACACCAAAGTAAGAATTGTAAACATTAAGTGAATTGTATATTAAATAGTTGAATTTTTTACAAAAAATTTGGAATTTTTGATAAGAATCTTCAATTTTCAACCAAAATCTTGCATTTTTGTCAAAAAATGAAATTTTTACTAAAACAGCTAAATTTTTAAATCAAGAAGTCAAATTTTGAAGAAAAGTTTTTTCATGTAAAAAATATATTAGTAAATAAAATTATCTGCAAAAAAAATTTTATTTGTAAGAAAAGAATAATGTTCAACGAAAAGAGTAAAATTCCTGACCCCAAAGGACGAATTTTTCACAAAACAGTTGAATTTGCTACGGGATGCACGGCTGTTATTTCAAGAAAATTTAGATCTTTAATAAAGATGCAGGTATTTTCACGTGCGAAAGTTGAAGTGGATTAAAAATTTTTAAATTCCCATTTTTTATTTGAAAAAGAAATAATTTTGGAAAAAAAATCAATAAGAAAGTTAAATTTCTAAGCAAAGCAAAGAATTTTTGGCAACAAAGATCTTTTTGCAACTGAAAATACAATAGATAAATTTTTATTAATTAAAATTGATTTTTAAAAAATTATAAAATCTTACAATTCTGCCCATAAAAATGTATAATTTCAATAAATGTATAATTATTATAATAATTCATAATTTTCATTAATATTAAAACAGTCGTATTTCACTATATCGTTTTTATGGTATGAATGATTTCAAAATCTACTGTATAATAGATTTGTCGACCTTATTTTTGTCGGCTTTATAAAGAAAATTGATTTTTTCAATTTCATTTTTTAAATTGAAGAAAACGACACTTCGTGTATAAAAAATATGTCATACCACAATTTTCTGATCTTTTATTGACGAAAAAACATTTTTAAATTAAATCTCAAGCATCAAAACCTGTAATTTGATGATTGTGAATTCTCTTTTGTTAAAGCTCCTTCCACTTTTATGAAATAAATTAAGAAGAAAAAATTGTCTTTGAATCACACCTTGCTATGAAAGAGTAAGGTTTCTCTATTCTTAGAAATTTTCGCTCATGGGAAGAAAATTTTCTTTCGTGACAGTATTTCTGCGAATAAAATGAAAATTACTTACAAAATCAAAAAATGGTCGATGAAAAAGTTGTGGATTTTTTAAGACGAATAATCCTGTTTTTTAACTTGTCCTCTGCATCTCGCGGTAGATTTCTGTGTCATGATTTGTTTGTCTTAAAATTTCAATTTCGTTTTTTTTTTAAATTTTGTAAATACCATCACTCTCGTAATTTTTTTATATCGAAAAAATTCAAAATTGAGAATCTGACCTTTCTTTAACAGTAGTGTGCTTGAAGACAGTGTGGTGGACTATGAGCTAAAACATTTCAATTCAAAGGCATGGATTTTTATCGAAATAAATAAATTTCTAAAAGAGAAAGAGTAAATGATGTTAACAAAAATAAATAAAGAAAAAAATCTATTAAACAATAGATTTTTGATTTTCATGACGAAAATTTAAAAATTATTATGAAAAGTTACACAGCGTCTTATTTTATATCTTTTATATAAAATTATTTGCAGAAAATTTTTCTAGATCTTAAAATTTACGTGACATATGTATTATTAATATACTGACACTATATTTATTCTTTAGACATAATTAAAATCCATGAGCTCATCAAGTTTGATTGCGATTTGTGCTCGGGAAGGGAAAAAAACTAACATGTCAAAATAGTATATATACAAGAAACATCAGATTATTAATTAGTTATCCTGCTCTCAGAGTTTTTCTCTAATAAATGTTTTCTACATTTTGAAAAAATGAGGACCGTTCATACTCTCTTGTTAACCCTGGGCATTATTCTTAATTCTGTTGGTATGTGAATAATCAATTAATATAATTAAAAAACAAATCAGGTGATTCATGTTTTATCTAATTTTGTTCACTGTTCAAGTTTTGAAGCCGAAATTGAAAGTTTTCTCTTAGGAACTCAAATCTTCGGAAGTTTTCTACATTTTAGAGCAAAAAAATATTTATGATGAAGAAAAACCGAAAGAATTAACGATTTTTAATTTTTATTGTAATCTTGAAGTAAAGCCAAATAGACTAAGTGCGTAGATTTTTTTTGGTTTTAACTTGGAATTATCACTTGTAAATAGGCTATACTGGTGAAGGTGACGTAACCGTTTCACAAGTATTAGAATAAAATTCTATCATTATGTAAATACAGTTCAAAATGTTAAACAATCCCAAATTTTTTTCTAAATGGCTCTTAATTTTAGGCTTCTAATCAAATGACATAACAAATTCAGATATGATATACAATTACTTAGCAAACTTTGATTTTACAATCTATGTTTATATTAAACTATTACTGAAATTCAAAACAAATATTTGCATTTTTTCTGGCAATGCTAGACTACCGTAAATCACTGATAGATTTGAATCGACTTAAATAAAATGAAACAAAATAATTAAATTGTATTTTGACTATTTTTAATACATTTTTAACTTTCTAAATCAAGAAATCTTTTTTATTTTTTTACAGAGATATCATCAGGTATGCCGCCCAAAGAAAGGGACTTTCTTACAAATTTTGGAAAGACAAGTGAAGCTACAAATCATCAAGGTAACCCTATTACAAATGAAAAGTTACATAAGAAGTTTTAATTAATAAACAGTTTAGAAATATCAATAATCTTTTGATCTAGAAAACATTGTAGACGGACGAAATCTTGTTCTTAAAGATTTTCCGAACAATTTTTTAAAAAGTGTACCATACTGCATCATTTGCATATTCCCTTGATATCCCTAAAATTACTTGAAATTTCACTAAAATTTTCCAAAGCCTTTGTTTAATCTTGAAACTCCTTAATACCGATGAAAATATTTTCAAATCTATTTAAGTCTTTGAAATATGATAAATTTCTTTGAAGCACCTTGAAATCATTCAAAATCCTAGTAGATTTTTCAACATTCTACGAAGTCATTTAAATCTATAGGCATTTTCAAACTTTAAATTCATAGATCCTTATTGTATTTTCACAGAGATATCATTAGGTACTCATATGTTGCCCAAAAAAAGGGACTTTCTGGCAAATTTTGGGATGACTAGTGAACCTACAAATCATCAAGGTAATCCTAGTACAAATATAATTAGATAACAGGAGCCCTAATTAAGAAACTTTTCAAAACTTATTAATCATATCTTCAACTAAAAAATATTTTACACACGAAAACTTGTTCCGAATGTTTTAAAGAAAAAATTGAGAAAGTTTAACAGGCGGTAATATTATTTTTATTACCATCTTTATCGGCTTATTTTGTTATGTAGCATATCTTCCCGAAAATGTTTCTGTGAAACAAAAAAATAATCATAGCTATTTCAGCAAGTGTCTGCAAATAATTGCTCTCTTGCATATTCGGCCATTACGAAAAAATATTAGAGGAAATTCATTGCACAATACATTGAAAACTAGAATAGGATAATCTGGATTGAACAAGGATTTAGTGCAAAAATATTGTAGCAATAAATGTAAAAAGCAGAAAAATTTAAAAGCAACGGTTTATTTCGGACCACTATTAATTCAGCACAAATAAACTTTCTTTATGTTTTCTTGATATCTATAAAATTTCTTCAAAGTTGATAATGTTTGAAAATATTTTTAAATCCATTTAAGTCTTTGAAATATGTCTTCTATAATATCCCTTGCATGTTCTGAAATTTTTTGAAATTGCTTGAAAGCATTGCAAAAACACCACTGATGTTGAAGTATTAATAGTTTTGGTTTAAGGTTTCTTATACATCGTGAAAACTAAAGACATCTTTTTTACCTTAAAATTTTTAGCATGTTTAGTTTTTCAATAGAATAACTGCATGCTGTTATTTGCAATGTAAAAGAAATGAATCTGGTTTCCCACCAATGATCTCATGTTAGTGATAATCGGAACTGTTTTATTACGATTTCCATTCAAATACATAATAGTAGCTTTGAAGGTCTAAATCTAAAAAATCTAATGTGTTCTTTTTTTCTATCTCGAGTGTGAACTGGATGGAATCATCAATGCTGTTAAAGACATCTAAAAGTTTTGTAATCTTATTAGTTTTTTTTGTTGATAAGGATCTTTTTTTCCACATCTTCAAGAACCAAGTTTGATACTATGGAACATAAAAGAAATCCTATTGGATAAGCTCACAACCGTTTAAAAAATCTATTGTTAAAGAAAAACTGTATTATTTAAAACAATTCTCACAGCAATTAATATTTAAATATTTAAATTCAATTTCTCCTCAATACAGTCTAAGGCTAAATCAAGAGGGATGTTATCAAACATTCAGACTACCTCTAAAGATCCTATTGAATGAATATGAGGTACTATAATGTTATTATTGTTCTTCTGTAGATCAAAACTATTTTTAACAAACGACTCAGTTTTTCCTGAAATTTATTTTAGAATATTTGATATGTATTTTGCTAGATTCTAAGTTGGTGGAACAATTGTGGAAATAATTAATCTACAATTGAGACCTGGTTGATGTAGATTTGGAAGTGCATAAGCTTTTGCCACAACAATACTATAGGGTTTTAATCTGTGAATACACTTCTCCTTTTAAGTTTTACCAGTGAATTTAAGAATATTTTGCTCTCAAGCTTTGGCGCCCCTTTTCATCAGAGGTTTATTGAAATTTGGCCTTGTAATCATCACAGGAGTTATAATGTGACACTTTGATCAATTATTAGAGCCCCTAAAATACCTTTGATGCTTCAATTGAAATAAATCACGATTTTATTTAAAAAAAGTTCTTCTATTAACTCTTAAACGTTTTCGATTCAAGTATGACAAGAACTATTGTCTAACCCTCTATTTATTCTTGCAGAGGATAATTCACAGTTGGTAGTTTTGCCGAAAAGCGACCTTATTTCCGGTGTTCCTCCTGGCAATTCTTCTTCTTCGTCCTCTTTAATCTATCATTCACCTGAGAAGTCTCTTTCTCCTGCTGATCTTTCTCTTCGCAGGAGGTCCAGGTCTCCTTCAGCCAGATGCTTTGCTCGACCTACCGGAATTATTCTGTCTGATTTAATGTATTGTGAACTTAAAGAACTTGAATCATTTCGGCTAATTCCTGATAAAAATCCTTTACATATATTGGTACTTAGAAGATACATTTTTCCTGCTAATAACCCGCTTAAAATAGCCGTGGGGCGGAACAAGTTTGGGCCAATTCCAGCCCATGAACATATTGTATTATCATCATTCGATGGTGATGTCTTTGCAATATTGGAAAGTAGTGAAATACTTGCTGGATTATATGGTGGTAACGGTTATAGGCGGATGAAGATAAACATGGAAAGCCGCAAGGTTTCCCCGTTGTCCCGAAAAGAAATTGATGATACTCCAGTAGGTTTACGCAATTTAATCACAAGAAATTTTAGAGTAGTGCATGTAAGCCGGAATCCTTTACACCCTATATCCAATTAAAAGAAAATGTAAATCTAAAATTTATTTTTATTTTCGTTCGGAAGTTGGCTCGAACTGTGACAGTTACCATGTAACTACAAATAATAATAAAAAGTCAATGCCCCACTGATCTTTTATTCTTAGAAAATAAAATGAAGGACTTTTTCATTCTCCAATGAGAATAGTTTCAAAGAAAAACTATAATAATGTATAGAATTCCTATAGAATTCCTGAAAATAAAACAAAGAATCCAAAGACCAAATTTTGGGAAGAAATAAAAAAGAGGAACGAAAAATGGCTTGACTCTTAGGTATCAAAGAGAGAGCATCGTTATTTCGTTGGTATGCCTACCTGCTCAAATCTTTCTTACCTTGATAAGCGTGATCTATAAATACGGTTATTTGCATTTGTTAGTTGCTTTTTTAATTTTTTCCCCTCTTTTTTTATTCGTATCCCAAATTTTTTGTTATGTTGTTTGTCCAAGTTTGGTCCTAGGATTCTTTTTTTTTATGAATTGTATAAATTCTCTTGATTATTGGATGTTAAATAGGATTTTAAATTTGATTTTAATATAATTTATTTTTCTAAAATTTTAAAATTATAATAGTTTTATGATTCAACTATAATAATAATTCTCATGTAGCAGAGACCGGTTTGAGATGGATAAGGTAAGATTTTTGTGTTTGAGTAATAACTTCGTATTCAGTTAACTTTTTTCTGTAGACAGGACATCACAAACTTTGTTAATCAGCTGTGATGAAAATTTCCATATGGTTTAATTGAAGGAAAGACAAATTAATTCGTGTTTTTGAAATGCGCATTATCCTTATGTTTTTAATTTTACCTTGAGCTACTCAGATATTCGTATAATCAAAATCGAAATCTACCTTAGCAACATAAATATGTCTTGTCTATAGAAAAGCGTCTTTACAAAGCACTGCGTCTTCTAAAGCTTCGCTAAAAAACAATGAAGAAATATTTAGTTACTTAATTATAAAAATCATTCTTAGGTACTTCTCATATATTCTCAACCAAAAAAAAATTAACAGTATAGTTAGATTTTCAACTAAAGCGACGAATCTGCCACTAGAATGATAGATATTCAACGTCAAAATGACTTTCTCACGACATTGTTGATTTTGCTGCAAATTATACATATTTTTTTAATCAAGAGTGTTAAATTTTGAACAACAAACGTGAATGTCAATATTTGAAACAAAACCTATATTTTAATTTTAAATCTAAATTCAGGTCTAGAATTAAGTTTTAATCAAAGAAAAGAATTCCCAACAGAATATTTGAATTATGCAACCAATCACATAGTTTTTAACTAAAACCAAGAATCTTTAACCAGAAGAATAAGTTTTGTTATAATTTCTACAAAGGCGCAGCAATTTTGAAAAAATTAAATTAAAATTACAAATGTAGCCCGTGTAAGAAGCTGCAGTCGTGGATCATTTTACTTTCAGCCTGCTGGCCTTAAAAAATTGACTTGCTTACACTTCTATTTTTACAGTCTTT
>JAWWLR010040461.1:0-10163 GCA_035041075.1 Acraspis erinacei | reverse complement strand
AAATCATTTTTTATTGGATATGCCTCATTTTATTTGAAACTCTTTTTATCGAAATTCGTTTTTTTCTTCTTGAAAATGATTTTTTTTTGTAGAAAATTAAGAATTTTGCTTGAAACTTTATCTTTTTGGTTCTTCTTCTTGGTTGAAAATTTATCTTTTAAGTTAAAAATTAATTTATTTGTTTGAAAGATATTTTTTGGTTAAAAATTAAATTTTTTCAGTAAAAAGTTCATTTGTTTTAAAATATATCGTTTTTAGCGAAAAATTAATCTCTTCAATTGAGATTTAATCTATTTTGTTGTAAATAGATTTATTTTGATTGAAAATTGTATTATTTTTCTAGAAAATTTATATTTTCGGGCTGAAAACTCGATTATTTTATAAAAAATTTAACATGTTGTATGATATATTTTTTTCTTTATTAACTAAAAAAGTTTTCTTGTTTAAAAATGTAACTTTCTTATTGAAAATTCTTATTTTGGTTAAAAATTAATCTATTTTTTATATGATTCAATTAGTTTGTTGAAAAGTCGTATTTTTTGGTTTAATTCAACTGTTCTTGATTAAGAATCAAAATATTTTTCTGGCAAAACATAAACTATTACACTTTTCGTTAAGGATCTTTTTTCTTTGTTAAAATTGTCTTCACCAAAAACTTAATTATTTTGTTTTTGGTTTAACAATTTATTGTTTAGCTAAAAACACAATTATTTGGTTCTCGGTAGAAAAACAATTTTCTTAGGTAAAAATTTAAGTATTTTCATGAAAATTCATTGGTTTTTTTTTGTTCAAAATTAATATTTTTTAACTTGAAATTCACATTTTTGAGTTGAAAGTTTATATCTTTTGTTACATTTTTTTTTATTTGGTGGTGAATTAATTTTCTTAAATGAAAACTTAACTATTCTATTTTAAGTTCAATTATGTTTTTTTGGAAAATTAACTATGTCTTTAATTTTTTTTAAGGTTCCTGATTTTAGTAAAAAATTTATATTTTTGGTGAAGAATAATCCTTTTATGTCTAAATTTATCAATTTTATTTTTTTAATTAAAATTGAATTTTATTATTATTTTCGTCAAAAATTCATATTTTCGAGTTGAAAATTCAATAATTTTGAAGAAAATTTAACATTTGGAAACAATTTTTTTTTCTTTGTAAACTATTTTTTTGTTTAATTCAACTGTTTTCGATAAAAAATTAGCATACTTCTTCCTGGAAATATCAGCTATCCTAATTTTTGTTAAAAAATTACTTTTTTGAATAAAAAATCGTTTTTTGGTTCCAAATTAATTTTTTATAACTTAAATTTCTAAATTATTATAATTTATAATTATAATAATTTTTATAATTATTACAATTATTCAAATTAGACCAAGATTCTCCAGAAGAAATATCAAAAGGTCCTGGAGTATTAAAAAATCCTGGTAGGGGAGGAAGATCTTCAAGGAATTCCGGTCATAATTTATCAGAAAGATTTAGTAAAGATCGAAATTCGGATAAAAGAAAAATTCAAAATGAGGAAGAAAAAGTCCGAAATGATATGATTCTTGTTGAAGAACCGACTTCGGCAGATTTTTATTCTGGTAAAAAACTTTGAAAAAGCTATTATTTCGTTGAAAATTCGTCGTTTTAAATTAAAAAATCAACTATTTTGGTTTAAAAAATGCAGTGGTTTTGTAGAAAATTCGTCTTTTTGTTATAAAATTAAACATCAACTATTTTGTTGAAAATTCATTTTTTTTTAAATTAGTCTTTTTTAGTTTAAAATTAATCTTTTTGGTAAAAATTAATTTTTTTTTGGTTAAAAATCGAACTATTTGGTTGAAATTTTTTTTCTTTTTTTTGTTTGTTTAAAAATGTATGTAATTTGTTGGAAACTCATCTTTTTGTTTAGAAAATTAGCCGTGTTGGTTGACAATTTATCTTTTTGGTTGAAAATTAATTTATTTGGTTAAAAAAAACTAACTATTTTGTTGCAATTTCGTTTTTTAAATTGGATATTAATTTTGTTAACCTGAAAATTTATCTATTCCATGTTTTTTAATAATTGCTATTTTTTGTTGACAATTCTAATGTTTGATTAAAAATTCATCGTTTTTGGCAGAAATTAAATCCTCTTGGTTGACAATTCATCTGTTTGGCTAAAAATTTAACTATTTCTTCAAAAATTAATTTTTTTTTGGGTGATGATTCCTTCTTTTAGTTTGAAACTTATTTCTTCATTTCATTAATTTCTTCTATTTGTTAAGAAATCGTATTTCTTGGTTTAATTTAACTGTTTTTGATTAACAACAAAAATATTCTTTCGTGAAAATATCTTCTATTACACTTTTTGTTAAAATTCTTTGTCTTCACTAAAAATTTAATTATTTTATTTTTTGATCATTTTGTTCTTGGTCGAAAATTAATCTTTTTAATCGAAAATGCATCTTCTTTGTTGAAAATTCAACTATTTGTTTAAAATCATTTTTTTGTAGAAATTTAATTTTCTTCGATGAAAATTCATCTGTTTGGTTAAAAATTTAAGTATTAACTTTTCTATTTTAACTTAAATATATTTTTTTTCTAATTTAAGTATTTGGTTAAAAATTTATTTTTTCCGTTAAGAATTAACGTTTTTTGTATAAATTTATTAATTGAATTTTATTAATTAAAATTGAATGTTATTATTATTTTTGTCAAAATTTAAATTTTCGAATTGAAAACTGAATTATTTCGAATAAAATTCTTTTTCTTTATTGGCCAAAAAGTCTTTCTTGGTTTTAAATGAAAATTTATTTATTCCATTTTTAGTTCAAAATTTATCATTTTGAGTTAAAAACTCAATTATTTTGTTGAAAGTTCGTATTTCTGGTAAAAATTATTATTTTTGGGTGCAAATTTGATTTTTAATAACTTATTTTGACGAAGATCCCTTTTTTTATTGGAAATGAAATTTTATTAACTTAAATGTTTTATTTTTAATTGGAAACTTAAGGTACTTTGTTTTTTATTCAAGATAAATTTAAAAACAAACATTTTTTGATTATCTAAGGAGAAAAATATGTATTAAAATCAAACCACGATTCTCAAAAAGAAATATCGAAAGGTCCTGGAGAATCAAAAATTCCTGGTAGTGGAGGACGATCTTCAAAGAATTCTGGTCATAATTTATCAGGAAGATCTAGCAAAGATCGAAACTCGGATAAAAGAAAAAATCGAAATGAGGAAGAAAAATTCCGAAATGACATTATTCTCATCGAAGAACCAACTCCAGAAGATTTTTATTCTGGTAAAATTTCAGCTATTTGTTTGAAAAATATATTTTTTTTTTGGAAATTCATATTTTTGTTCAAAGTTTTTTTTTAATTCGGCGATCTTCGGTTCAAAATAAAAATCTTTTTTATTTTTGAAAATTTAACTATTTTGTGAACTATCTTTTTTTTGTGATAAATCCCTGGTGAAAGAAATTTTTTTCTGTTGAAAATTAAACTGTTTTGTTAAAAAAATCATCTTTTTGGTGAATAAATAAACAATTTTAATTAAAAATTCTTTTCTTTTTTTTAAGATCCATTATCTAAGTTAAAAATTTCTTTCTTTTATTAAAATTCGCCTTGGTTGAAAATTTATTTCTTTTTGGTTGTAAAATTAACTATTTTGCTGTAAAAACTTTTTTTTATTGTAAATTTATTTCAATTTTTAATTCAATCTTTTTGATTAAAAATTAATCTGTTTAGATAAAAAATATAACTATTGGGTTGAAAATTAATCTTTGGAAATTAAAATTCAGCTGGTCTATTTTGAGTTGAAAATTTATATTTTTTAGTTGAAAATTGAACTATTTCGTTGAGAATGCATTTTTTTGTATTGAATTTTTTAAACTTTCAATTTAAACCTTTTTATTTTTTAATGAACATTTATCTTTTTTATGCATTATCCTTTTGGTTACAAATGGAACTATTTGGTTAAAAATTAGTTTCTTAGTTAAAAATTAAACTTTTTGGGAGAAAGTTACACACTTTATTAAAAATTAACTTTTTTGGTGAAAATGCATATTTTTGTTTTAAAAGATATTTCTGTTTTATAGAAAATACCTTGTTTTTATCAATTTAAAAAATTATATAACAGGAATAGGGACATTTTAAATATAAATAAACTTTTATTATACAAATTATTGGCTTATAATTACTATATTATAGGTTAATAATATTTATTAATCACTTCACAATATTAACATAAATAATGATTTTTATTAGAATATTCAAATAATTTTCAATTTTTTTTTTAATTTGAACATTTTTTCTTAAATTTTATTTCGAAAAAAATAATTAAAAAATATTTCGAAAATATGTAACTTTTAACTGAGTCAGTTAATAATTAGTTTTTAATATTTTTTGAAATTTTTAATTATTAATAACCTATTAGACTAATTCCAGAAAAAATTTTAATGCATTTTTATTATAACCAGAATAGGCAAATCACCAATTGCATAAGCTTAATGTAAAGAAAATTCGTTCAAAGTTAACCATTTTGAGTTAAAAACTCAATTGTTTGGTTGAAAATTCGTATTTTTTGTCGGAAATTAAACTTTTTAATTGAAACAAAAAATTAAATAAAAAATTAATAATTGAAAAACTGCAACTTTCTACCATTAAGCAAATAGAATATTAGTAACAATAATAATACATTGTTTCAATTATTATTTTTGTTAACTTTAATAATATATTAGTTTATTCTAATTCAAAAATTGACAAAATGTTAAAAAATGTCAAAACAAACCATAACTATTTAGCATTAATATAGATCGAGATAGTTATTAACAATAATAATTTTTTTTTATTATTTTTGTTTCACTTAAATAGTTATTAAGACTCCAAGTGAAAAACAGACAAATAGTTAAAAATTTCAGAAAAACCGCAATTTCTAGCATTATCCAAAGACAATAATATTATCAATAGTAATAAATTGTTTAAGCAATTATGTTTTTAATTAATTAATTATGTTTGTTCGTTAATTGAAAATCGGACAAAAAGTGGAAATTTTCTGGAAATAACAGCAACTTTCCTTCTCTATTCTAAGAAATAATAGCTAAAAACAATAATAAATTCCTTAAACAATTTATGCGGACATCTAATTATCAGTATGAAGTATTATTTTATGTGCTAAAAACAATTTTGTTTTTTAAAAAACTTGTTTCATTTCTGGTTTTTTTCGGAACCCTGTGAAACAAACTTATGGGAAGGTGCTTAACTCTCTAACCGCACACTGGTGCGAATTCGCACTGAATTAATTTTGAGTTTGTTAAGACACAATATTAAATATATTTTTTAAATATGCGTATTATATACTAGATGTTTATTATACGTTCAATATGTTAAATATTTAACATTAATATTGCAACAAAAAAAATTCGCACAAGTGTACCGTCTACGTATGCTGTATTAAAGTGTGCCGTTCGAGGGTTACATTTTTTAACTTTATAATTTGGTTATCGCAAGAAATTTGGAAAAAAAACTTTTTCGCGATTTCGAGTGCGCGACCCATTCTTTGATCCGGACCCTCAATTGTATTTTTCAATTCTTTGTAGCATTTTTATCCAATTTTAAATAAATAATGTCTCGAGGATTTACTGTGGTGAAACAATTTGATTCAATTCGAATTAGAAAAAATTGGATTTGTTTTTCGAACAAATCGAATATTATTTTACTTACCTAAACTATTATCAGATGCAAGCACCATTTCTTGCGACAAAACCGCACAAAGTATTAGGAAACTGACATTGAATATTACTTCCATGTTTAAAAGCAGCGATGTCATCAAAGAATGAAAGTGATCTTTAAGGGTAAGAGAATGCGTCTTTTATAAAGAAAGATTGTTTACGATAGTACAAAATTCCATGACTAGTTCAATTTATACTGAAGTGTAACTAACATTATAAACAGACTAAGATTGCATACATGATTTTTTGATATACTGACACACTTAATGAATGTTAGCAGGAACAGTTTTGTAATTTCTCATTTGTTCAAACACTCCTCATTCGTTTATAGTTTTGTCTAAAATAAGCTCTTAAATTACTGACACGCTTAAGAAATGTTAGCAGGATTATTTTGGTGATTTATCATTTGTTTAAACAGTCCTCGTTCGTTTATAGTTTTTTCTACCGTATTCTGATAAGTTTTTGTTTCCTGGAACTAGTAACATACCTAATGTATGTCACGAATAAGATTATTAGGTAAAGATATTTTGCAATTGAAAACTTGAAAATTAAAATTTTGAAATGTATACCTAATTTTGATGAAACTACAAGAGGATAAATTTCTCAATAAATCAAAATTGAAAATATGTGACGACATATGAACATTTTTTCTGTATTACAGAAAAAAAAATAATGGCCCCTCTGCATTGCAGGACGTTACGATACCGAGAAAAACTAAAAAAAAATTCATTATTTTATTTAAAAAATACAAAAAAAAATCCATAATGTTTTGAACAGTAGTACATTTTATTTTTATTTTTATTTCCAAATAACAGACAGAAAATATTAATAGATTTCAACTTTTTTTACTCCGCTCTGATGTTCGTACTTCCAAACTGTTAATCTTATATTTCATAACTTGGTCGGTTTTTACATTCTCATCCGATAAGGTATTAGATTTGTGCAAAATTTGAATCTGAAGAACAGATATTTACGAATGTTTCTGTCTGTATGTCTGTCTGTGAGCGCGATCACTTTTAAACGCATTCGAAAGCTCAAGTTCCCTTGCCAGCTATTTTTTATTTAAATTAAAAAAGAACAAGCATTTTCAAAATTTTTTAGCTCTTTTTTTCAAGATTAAAAATTTTAATGTACAAATGACAAAATGTCAAGAAAGAAAAAGCGATCCTTTTTGAAAGCCTTATAAAGTTATTATAATAACTTCTTAAATTTTCTTTAAAAAATCGAAACTTTTAATTTTTGTCGTACAAAAAATAATAAGAAATGGAAAATTTCATTTTATGGTCAAGCTATGCAAGATGTGAAAAAGATGAGAAGATTTTAGTCTTTAAAAAAAAATTAAAATAGAAAAATTAGATTTTCGAACAAACGACATAATCTACGAAAGAATAGACAAAAGTTTTTCAGCGAAAAAAGAGCTACAATTTTTTATTAATCGCTTCTTGATAGGATGTGTAGTTATTGCTTTAATTTTAGGACATATCAATAATTAAAAAAATTAAATATTAGGAAAAACAACACAGGATAATAAAAAAATCAAATTCCAAAATTTTTTCAACCCAAAAATAGTTATAAATTTGTTATTATTCGTTTTTAAAGCAGCGCTTGATTTTTTTTTAATCGTAAAAACTTAAATAAAAAATAAAATCGTTTTTGCAAATGACACAAGCTTCGAGAAAATATGAATAGACATAAATTGTGCACCCAAAAAAGAGCTGCAAAATTTTTCTCAATCCCTGTTTGATAGCAGCCTTAGTTTTTGTTTTACTCTTAAAAAATAATATTATAAATAAAAAAGAATTGTAGAAAAAGGACACAAAGGTACGAAAAAACAACAAAAGACAAGATTTGCCCCTCCCCAGAAGGTATAAAAATGGATTATTGATCACTTTTTGGTAGTAAGCGTAGTTTTTGTTTTTTTTGGTAAAAAAATACTTTGAAAATGTAAAATAAATTTTTTTGGACAATCGGCAGAAGGTACAGAAAAATACGAATAAAAAAATTGTTAAGCCAAAAAATATCCACAAATTTTTTATTATTCAACCAATCCATTATAAATTAATAAAGGTTTTTTGGCGCACTCCTCTATTTGCATGCTGCAGTAAAAATGTATTTATTTAATTAAAAAATCATCCACATTGTTGAAAATCTATCTTTTTGGTAGAAAATTTATCTTTTGGTTTGGAAATTCAACTATTTGTTAAAAATTTAATTTTCTGGTTGAAGATTAAGCATCTTAGTCACATCTAATTTAAAAATAAATTGTAATAAAAATTGTATTGTACTTTTTATGTTTTTTAAAATTTTTTTCTTTATTTGTAATGTCATTTTTCACGATTAAAATATAAACTACACATCCTGTCAAAAAAAGATTAATAAAAAATTATTAGCTCTTTTTTGGTGAACAACTTTATTTAATAGTTTTTTTATTTTATTAGTTTAATAAATTTATTAAGTTTATTTTATTCGGTTTAAAAGTTTTTTAAAAAGTAGAATAATCAGTTATAAGATATTAATTTTTAAAACAAAAAGACGAATTTACAACCAAATGGTTAAATTTTTATTTAAAAAATTGTCATTCGCGAAAGAAAAAATAAAAAATTTCGTTTAATCAGTTCTTTTCCAACTTTTTTTTGTTGCTAAGATTTTCGAGAAGATTTTATAAATTTTTTGTAGAGTCTAGATGTCGAAAAGTATAATTCTTTCATTATAGGATTTTGCAGAATTTTTAGAAAAATTTGAGTAAATTCAAAAGATATTTAGGACATTTAGAAGTTTGAAAGATCAATATCTATTAAACTGACTCGAACTATTCCTAATTTTGGCACATTTTTTCAAAATTAAAAAAAAATTAAAAAACTTAACCATTTTCTTTTTGTTTTAAAACTTATCTCTCATGTTTAAAAAGAAAAAATATTTTTTGCACATTTTCGATAAATTCTACATGATGTAAAAAATTCAAATAAATATTATTGTAATATTATTATAATACTAATTATTATACTAATTACAGAGTTATTGAATATTTTGAAGTGATAAAAAGTGACGAAAAGGTACTAGTAGGCCATAAGAAACACCGTCATCTTCGTTTTCTAAAAATATAATGTTTTCAAAAATGTGGTGTTTATACACGAAAATGGGCTATTTTTCAACTCAATTACGTTGCATCAAGAGAATATGGAACAAGCGGTTTTGGTTGATAATAAAATATAAAATAATACTTTAAATAATAAATATTTTCATTCAAATATTTAAGTCGAAAATTTTCCTCTGTCCGCAATTTTATTTACGGAATTATTTCGAATATTTTCTTTTTTGGCAGTTTTATTTATTTAACTAATTAATTAATAATTTTATAGGGCCACATAAATCACCCGGAAAATAAAATTCCGGCGTTGTAAAATTCCCGAAAAATAAAATATTTGAAAGAAAAAAATTTCGGAAATTGTAAAATTGCAAAAATATAAAAATTCCCAATTTGCATCGGAAGCATTAAGAAAGAATTAAATTTGCATTTAGTGATTAATATATTTTAATAAATTAAATTTAAAGTAACAATAATTTTCCGAGCAATTTTCAATTCAATATTTTGTTCTTAAATGTGCCTAGTTTTTTTATGGGTTGCAATTATGATAAGAGTCTTGTTCTTGTATTGTTCTTCTGAATCGGTTTTCCAAAAAGCTAGTTTTTTATTTTTAATCTTATTTTTTACGAGTCAAAGAAAATCCACTGGTGCTGTATAAAAATTGTTAATAAGATATTTGAAGATCCTTTTTGGCTCCAAATTTTGTTCTACTCTTTTTTTTCTCAGATTGTGTCGTATATTGGTCCAATTTAATTTAAAGAGTCTGAAAAATTCTCATTTTTCTTAACTTTGTTCAAACAACTAACAGGCCCTGCTTTCAAATTGAGGTAGACTGCCTCACATTTGCAATGTCACAATATAGCCTTCTTCTCGTTTTAATAGAGATAAGAATGGTATATCATAGCCTCGTTATATTAAACTTTTCTATTTTTTAAGTAAAATTTTTTTTCACTTTTTTAAAAATTATTATAAACAGTCCTAAATATTTTTATCCCAAACCATTAGTTTTCCACTATTGAATTAGCAAAGATGTCGACTTCTCGAGGTTGTAGATTTCTACTAATCAATGTAACATATTCATATTTGCCACAAAACGCAATAATTATTTTATTTCATAACGTTCATTCTAAAAGTCATTTACCATAATAGAGAAAAACATTGCAAATAAATAAATTTTGAAAAAATACTTGAATTATCCACTAAAAATATATATTTTACAAAAAATGAAACAGGTAAAATCTCAGGGGGAAAAGTTAATTTTCAATAAAAAAACCGGATTTTTAAACAAAATTGTTTGAATCGAATTAGATCAGTTTGCAGAGACAACTATGGAATTTTCAATTGGAACAAGTAAAATTTTCAGTTAAAATATTACTTTC
>JAWWLR010040421.1:0-10164 GCA_035041075.1 Acraspis erinacei | reverse complement strand
ATAGAAATGTTCATAAATATATATATATATATATATATATATATATATATCCTTTATACCGTGAAAGCGAGAATAATGATTTTTATTCTGCGCTTTTTCTTAGTGCTTTTTGCTGATCATACTGGAGAATATAGTAAGACTATTTGTAACTTAAGGCGTATTATTAATTCAAAATATTCACTCATTCGCTATGTTTTAAACCGATAGAATAATGAATTTTCTACTTACCTTTTCTGTTTGCAGAATTATCTGCTCCACGTAAACATGATATAGACGCAGACAATTCTCACCCAATCATTGACATTTATAATATTGAACGTCGTGCAACTTTAGAAAATCCACCCAGAGAAATGTATATAACAGTAGAGTATTGTTACGTCGGATTAGATGACAACCACGAGTACGTAATTGGAATGTACCAACCATATAACCCCACTTTGACTCCATTCATGGCTCGTAGAGAGGATCTTGGAAATCGATTTGGAATAGTTAAATTACGCTTAGAAGGTAACGTCGCCAGAGAGATTGTGCCAGTAACGTCGACTGAGGATCCTGCGTATCGTTATTTCCGCCAGAAGGGCGAACGACGAAACGTTGTTCGTGCCAGGTTTCACTAAAGAGATATGCTGCGGTACTCGGTAGAGTGCTTGCCCTCACTGAGTCGCAATTCATTTTAAACTACCGAAGTGAATGAAATGTATGAGAAAACACTTTTTCTCAAAACTTGTGTGACCTAAATACATTATTACAAAATATACACGACATTTTCTATTCTGGCAATAATGCCAATAAAATTTACCTTTATATCAACAAGTACTTCCACAGAAATATTTGATTTTAAAAATATGCATCATTATGAAACAAAGAACTAAGTAAGAGTAAGCCAATTTTTTAAATCCGCACGCCATTTTGAATTTTATCGGAACATTTGCGGACGTGTGTAGCCGTGTCAGATGGTCACACGGTTTGCATACTTTTTGGTAAGCCCCAGCGTGTCCACCCTGTCTATTCAATACTATTTATTATTATTGAATAAGTCAACCATAATGCTGATTTTCTCTGAAAATTCCTTGCAATAAAACTTTGTGAACAACAGAAAGAATGAAATATCTTAACCTATAAAATAGTGTTTTAAAATGTTTTAATATCTGCTTTCGCTGGAAAAATTTAATTCTGTACTCCCAATATATAAAAGCTTTTGGTAATTGTTTACGTTAATGACTTTTCCGAAACTGGGAGCACAGAAAAAGCGAAAGATAAACATTAAATCGATTCCAGGTGAAAGATTCACCATAACAAAAATTAAGCTTACCAGTTGCTTTTTGCTAAGTGGTATTAAATAAGTTCTAATTCATCTTTAATAGTCTAATCTATTTCGGAGGTGACTTATCAGTAAGAAAAATGTTTTATTCGTGTTTTCTGTTGCTGATTCTACATGTTTTACCTAACTCTGTTCACTTAAGCGTGACGCAGAAGACGATATCAAAATTATTCTCTTAACCTCGGCGAAACTTTCGACAAAATATGTTTAATTTTAAACCTAAGAAAGACTTACCTGCAACAAATATTAACTTTTGTTTTATTCTGTGTTGTTTTAAATCTGTTGTCCCCATTTAGAACTCGAATTCACTAATACATTTCCATTTTCCCATTGCTGTTAAATATCATTCGAGACAGGACCACAAGCTTTCATGGTTTTCACAAAAAAGACAAAAAAAAGATTTAAAAATGAAACAACTGAAAGAAACACGTCTTTAGTTTTAAGTGTGCTTTGACCGATATAGTTGGACAACGTATAGTCCCGCCTGTGATTGGCGAATAATATCAATTGAAGGTTCATGCGTGGTCCATGAGACCTGATGCTCGCGTAAGCGTCACAATTTAATATGTCTGTTTCAATTTGTTTCAAGGTATTTAAAACGATGTAGAACTTTAAAATAAAAACTTAAAAGCAGAGTGTTATTTCAGGGCTAGTTTCCGCTATTAAAATAAGATCATAAAATATCATAAAAAAGAGATCTCTAGTTTTTGCAATGAATTAAGTTTTTCTCATTTAAAAGGAAAACATAAATTAAATTGCTGTATTCTGATTGTTAATAATAAAGTGCGATGCTTTTTTTTTACCTTCAAGCTCCTATCTTTCCGATCGCTTTATGAATATTTTTTCTGATCTCGGGACTGTTTCTGCTAGTGTGACAGTTTATTAACGGACGTCAGAATGATATTTTATATAGTAGTCTTCCAACATAAAAATGTTTTTATCACATGGAAATATCAGTTTAAATTAGAATAGTAGATTTCATGATATCAACCATTTTGAATTTTTACTAGACTTAGTTTAGGATGACTTAAAGTCAGCTCAAATAATGTACAAAAATGCTGAAGTTCATACTCAGCAATTCTTAAGAAATGATGATTAGTGCTACTTATCGCTTATATCTCTATCTTTTTATAAAATAAAATTAGTTTATCCTATTTAATATCATCCTTGAATTTTGTTCTTTTTTATCGAAGCTGAATAATTTAAAGGAAATTTAAAGGGAAAAGCGGATATTTTATTTTTAAAAGGGAATTTGTAAAATTATGAGCAAGTAGAATATACATATTAACCGTTTTCAAACAAAATAATATACAAGTCATTAATTTTGCACCTTTGTATCTGCATGTATTTTTATATTGATTGTGCCTTTTGGATGCAGCTTTAGCTCCACAAATAAAACATTTGAAGTTCCTTTTACTGTTATATACACACTTTTGATTCACCTGATAATACTATATCTACGCCACTGTAGGATTTCAAAGCATAAGATGTATAATAATCGACGACTTGAAGCTGAGCTTCATTTGGAAAATGATAATTTCCTTGAGCCTATTGCGTCAATTTTTCCACTCTACCTGAAGGATTCTCGGGAAACAGACCTGTATCTTCGAGATGCCCTTCCAACTCGTACAAGTGTGCAGTTGGGACTCCATGTTCGAATTTGCTTACAAATTCATATTCTCAATTGGCGTGACTTGTTAGTGTGTTCTTCTAAGGGTATTTTTTCGTGTATAAATCGAGTTGATTTCAATAAATGGAGCCATTGTTCAGTTGACTTGAATCAAGGATATAATAGCAAAACCTTTCGCAATGAAATCATTTGGGTGGCCCTGTCGAGGTTCGGTGTTTTCAAGGCCTGTCCGGAGCAGGGGGTTCCATCGACGTGGGTCTACAGGCGTCTACCTAAGAGATAACAGAAGTACACATTTATGTGTTGGAGGGATACGTGGGCGGTTCGGTATCGGGGGACGCTCTGATGGTGAGGGATCCGTTGAGCACTCGGCTGTGTATATGAGCGGGTGTGTTGGACTCGGTGAACCCTCTGACGAGGAAGGGTCGGTTGAGCGCTCGGTTATGTGTGTTTCTCGATCTCGGTGGACACTGTCAGTAAGATGTCCGGTGAAAACTCGGATTAGTATGTGTTTGTGTTTTGGTGTATGAAACTTAGGGGTGTAAGATTAGGTAGGCAACTTTATTCGAATTCAAAAATTAAAGCAAATTTAAGAAAGAGTTAAGAAACCCATTGATGTCATCGTTCCACGTGTGAATATGTTTGATGACGTGAAGTAATCCGCCAGAATGAAATTAGGGTGCTAAATAAATTCAAAGAAAATACTACGTGATTAAAAAGCAGGGCGTAACGCAGGATTTCCAGCAAAAGGCAAGGGGGCCGCAGTATCGCTGCGGTTGGTCTACCGTGGTGAAGGCAGTTTTCGGGTTCAGGAGTCAAGTCTCAAGTTATCTCGAGATGTAGTGCGTTCGCGTTGCGTGGTGGACGGCAGCTCCGCTGCTAATGCGTACTGCTTGGGTAGGCAGATCCGGTTCGAGTTTTGCGAAAAACGGGGATACGGATGCAGCGCAGTAGCTACCATGTGAGAAGAAGAGATATTGGAAGGGTGGTTGGTTAATTGTGAAAAACGAGCATCGAGCCATATGGGTTGGTTCATGTGGGAAAGCGAGAATTGGAAATAGCTGACTGGTTGACATTGCGGGTATCGCGAAATTGTATAAAAAACGTAAAATTTTAATTTTAAATTGGCGAGGATCTTAGGTGCAATAATTGACCACCTGGCCTTTTCCACGATTTTTCGCATGGGGAAACCATATGAATAATGTATCGGATGAAATGAATACAAGTGGTTGCTTGTTGATTTTCGCGATAAAATTGCATTGTATGGAAGGCTGATAAAGGAATAAAATATAAAGACCTTTCAAAGAATATGTTGGAGCTTGAACTTAAATACTAGAATCTTGGTTTATAACCCCTCCTGGGGCGAAGGTTGTAGCGGGAAGAAAGTCTGCTATAATAGCGTTGTGTTTCTGTATTGCTACGAGGTCTTCCAGGCCTTCTGCCGGTCCTGTCCAAATGTTCCATTTGTTGTTCTACGACGAAATTGGTAGATTCGCGAGCAAGAAGTTGCCCGCTTGCTCCTCATTATGCTGATGTGGGGCTTTTTTCGTTAACTCTTGTTTGTTCCCACCTCGAGGAGAGACTCGTGTAGGTATTGAGCCTATCGAGGCTAATGAAGGCGGTATCACTAACTGCTCGGACTGATGATGGATACAAACCAGGGAACAGCTCATCAGCAGTTCCTTCAGCAGTTCCACCAGCTCATTCCAACCTCATCGGGTTGGCGATTATCGGGGCCGTCGATGCGGGTATTGTGTCCGTTTAATGGAGCTGTGGGACCGTAGGGTGTGGGACTCTTGGTGGGTACCGCGGATAACGAGGTCGGCAATGACGGAATGTCTATTTTTCGGACTGACGACGGAGATAGAGTGTGGGACTCCTGAGGGGTTCGGCAATTATCGTGGCCGGTAATGGCGGCACGACCGTTTTTTGGGACCGACGATGGACATGTAATGTGGGTCTCTTTGTGAGGTTTGCGATTATCTTGGACGTCGATGACGCTGTGTCTAGGCGGTCGGACAGACGATGAGGGTGGAGTACACAACCCCTTAATAGTTTAACGATTGTCGTGGACGCTCATTGCGGCGTGAGTGTGGGATTCCTGATGAGTATTGCGGCTGGCGTTGCCGATTATAGCTTTGTGGCCGTTTGACGGGGCCAGCGATCTGTTTGGTGCGGTTGCTCGGTTATCGCCTGATTTAACTCAGGAATTATGGCTTTCCCTGGTTCTGAATTTGAGGGTGAAGTGGATGTATCTGCGTATTTTATTTTGGTGGATGGGTCATTCAGTTGCACCGGATAAACTTTGCCACCAAGTTGTTTGGTCAGTGGGAAACGTCCGTGGCGTTTTAAGGTGAAACCCGTTTTTCTTTTAATGTTTGTTATACGATAATCCCTTACGTCCTGCTGGAGCTTGTCAGGTGGGCACTGAGAAAGCACGGGATACACGGGCTTCTAAGACCGTAGGATCCCTTATCTCTTCGCTGATTCTCGATTGTATATTCGATTTCGTTTTCTCAAATTGCGAAGTTGGGCTTCAGATAGATAGCGTGCATGTACGAAGTTATCGTATAAGTTATCATATATATATATATATATATATCCAACTGTACTAGAATACGGTACAGTTTCCGGTGGGTCCTAGATGCAGTGGTGAGACGAGCGGGAGGCTCAAGAGGTTTGCTGTTTTCCGCCAATTTTCCGCCTCAGGGAGACTTGCTTTTGCAGGCTGCAACAAGGAATTATTTTTCTTTCTGGACAGTTCCGGTTCAAGTAACTTACTTGCCAGCGACAAAATTTTGTTAGGCTGTCCTTAATTCACTTTCACGGCCACTATTTTTTTGAAGATCCCTCTCGTCTGTGTCAGCGTTGTTCCCGTAGGCACCAGATCGTGATAGGTTCGACTTTTGGCTGCTCTTAAGCCTTGGCGAATTGTTGGTCGCAGCAGTTACAAGTAAGAGGCAACCAATGCATCCTCGGGTTCGTTCCCTCTCAAGCGTCGATTCAACAATATCTTTTTCTGTAGAAAGTCGCTTACGGGTTCCCTTTCATCTTGCTTCCGCGAGTAGAGGATGGACAGTAAGCAACCGCGCATGGCCGGACTGTCGAAGCGCTGAAGCAATAAGTCGTGGAAACGATTCTACTCAAATGCCAAACCTTTATATGGTCCCCACCACTGGGACGCATCTGTTTGCAAGGAGGGCGAAACGAAGCGTGTTTTAAGGTGGTTTGGGATGTTGGATGCATTTAGGTATGCCTCCACTTCGTTTAAAAAGATGAGTGGATCCTTGTAGTTTCCCCCACTGAATGCTGGTGTAAGAGGTCCACACATCGGGCGTCCTTCGTGTGTCATTATCGTAAGGACCATCGATGGGTAAGTTTTTACCCAAGTCGGCATGCTTGAGTATTGTTGGTTGGTGAAACCTAGGATCCATTAAAGACATATGCTTGAACACCACGAAAAGCGGATGCTTCAACATTATTTAAGGATGGAACTTGCACTCCATTATAGATGTATGGTTGAACAGCATTAAAAGGTGGAACTTTCGTATCGTTATAGGTGGATGCTGGGGCACAACTAAAGGTCGGTGCTGGGGTACTGTTAAGGGATGGGATTAATATCCCATAGTGGTGGGGTGCTTACGCACTGCTGCTAAGTGGTACTTGCATTCTGGTGTACGTGGGTTTTTGGGCACCATTTTTCGGCATTTATATTACGTTATTTGTAGGCGCTGGAGCAACGCTGAAGATGAGTGCGGGGGCGTTGTTAAGGGATGGCATTATCATTCCGTTGTGAGTATGTGCTGGAGCACTGCTGAAGGTGGGTGCTGCCGCACCGGATATGGATGTGCCGTGACTGCATCCAGGAATTGGATTTTTAGTTTGGTCATAGCCGATAACCGTAACTAGACCTGAGTTCTGACCAGTGGTGAAACCTTGGTGTTGATTATGGCTTGTAAGCGTGATGGGGTTCTGGTTGTTACCAGTTGGCGACAGCGTTACAGGTCCAATCAAGCGTCTCCGCCAATGCTTGCCTTCACAACAGTCTTCGCCCTGCCGGTTCGCAGCGTCTCACAGGCTACTGAGATTGCCATTGGTTGACCGGTGACTATTTCTCAGATGGTGGCGTCAAGTCTCCACAGATGATTGGTTGATTTTCGTCGCTGCGTTGCAGGGTTCCTTTTGGTTTCACCCGATGGTCCGTCAGGTGCTGCCACTCGTCATTCACCGTGGAACTAGTGCGCTATGCCACTCGCGCTTGACCTTTGATTTCAGTAGACCCTCTTGCTTGGTTGCGCATTGCCGCTGGCCGTGATGGTGCCTGAATGGTTCTGACTCTCATAGTTGTGTTGACATTTAACTAGTGTTTACCACCTGCCAGTTTTGTTGTATTGACAGCTAGACTGAATTTATGTTCAAATGATGTCCCAGCTTGTAGCTTAGCTGCTTAGTGCTTTATTTATTTAATAAATAAGAAGAAGTTTGGTTTGCTCTGGATGGACCCACTATAAAAACCCACATTTCAAAACCGTTACCATAAAAGTAAGTTACCGTAATCTAATGTTAAATAGAAATTAACATTGCCTACTGTTTTGCCTAATAAATGGATCAAATTCGCAGTGTTTTTTCCATTCTAAAATCTAGCGAATGAATCTACGGATGCTTATAATATTACAATGTTGTTGAGCCATTTTTAACAATGCTCACTAAGTCCAGATCAGTATCTTGGCTAGACGGTGCGTAATTGTTCCAGGATTGTATTAAAAATACCATTGTATGGGACCAGTGGCTAAAGGTTTGGCTCCGGCGAGTCCCTACCCGCTTTTTATTGCCTTTTAGCCATACAAATTTGGTAACTTCGTTAGAATGTATATATATATATATATACATAAAATATTAGACATATTAAATCTTTTTAAAGGGAAAACATTTTTTATCGATTAAATAGGTATATATTTGGTTGATTATGTGAAAATAGGTTCAGTTTATAATTTTATTTCTTTTATTAAATTATACAGCCATCCAGGCAAGACAGGTAGTAAGTACATTTTCTACTGATCACTCGGTTAACTAGCCTAAAATTTCTAACTTTTGAAACACGTGGCAAATTATCTTTTTTTCTTTTAAAGCATTATTCTTGCAAACATTTAAATTTCCAGCCAATTTTTAATTAACCACAAACTTAACTGACTTTATGGTGTTGCCATCTGTTACCAGAGAGTACTTAACGGTTTGGTATCTTAGCACCGATATGAATTTAGCTTGGAACAGAACCGTATTACAGAATTCATCAAAACAGCAAAACTTAGACTCGCTACCGTAAAGTGTCCAGTGCAGCCTTTCGTAACATATATTTACACTATGCAGCTCTGCGGACTGGAAAATGCTGAAGCGCATACAAAAAGTACTATAGTTGTCCATTGCGCATCCATATCTGTCATAGAAACCTACTAGGCATGAACAATTATACTGAACATCCATATACATTCATTCAGTAATTGGTTTTATGTTATGCATAAGAGATTTAAATTTTCGCGCGCTTTTCGAATTGCTATATGGACACCTCTAACAAACTTCAATGATGGAATTTTATGATAGTGATGGGTTGATTTTTCAAATTTCACATTCAGTATTGTTAAAAACAACTTTAAACAACGATGGATATCCAAGAAAACGATGGGCTGGAATCAAATTTCAGCGTTGGAGACACACAGACGTCGTTGGGTTGCATTTTCAAATATCGCGCGATCTCTTTTCCATCAGCCAGGGGTACGTTCAAGACGACCACCCGTGTGAACCGCTGTGTCAATCAGAAAAAGCGGCGGAGTTTAGAAAAGTGTAGTTACGCTGAACGAGGCCGAGTGGTGAAATTAACTGACTTTCTTTATTTCTCTCATTTTTACTGCCTAGCAATACAAAATAAACGATTTATTCTAATTAATGAAACATATGTGCAGGATACAAAAGAAATGAAATATGTTTAAAAGTTAGGTTATACTGCTGTAAAAAGTGGAGGTGACAAACAGTACTTTTATCTTGAAAAAATTATGATAGTCTATCTTAACCTGAAATTATAATTCAACTTATCTCCTACTTACTTTCCTTGTTGAGCACTAGGTAAAATCCGTTCGGAGACAACATCTAGCGTCCGTGAGGATCGAGTATCCAACAATGCTTGGAATTTAAGAATTAAGACATTTTCCAAAATTGTCTCTTTACAATTAATAAAGAATCCTTACATGAAAGCCGACACCCGCTTGCCTGCGTTTGAATTATCAATATGCTTCCCGCTGAAATCCGTCATTACACATCTTCACCTACCTAATTTCAGCGGGTGAAAAAGTTACTCCACGGGTGACCCCCACTCTTGCCACTGGTGAGTCTTGAACGATTCACCCGAGTTAACCGAATGTTCCCCCAACGTCGCTGAATGGCTTTGGGTGCACCCCTGTGCACACGCGTGGTCGTCTGGAACGTACCCCAGGAAATCCATAAGAGTAAAAGAAAAAGAAAGCGGTAAATTGCAGAAAAGTACTCTCCATCTCTGTTAGTCTTATGACTTTTCGGCTGGCTGGAGGTCAGTTGACAGGTTTGTAAATACATCATTATTTCCATCAACACTAGTTAAATGAGTATTTAACCTATGGGTACTAGTCATATAAATTTCATACTCCTATATTGCCAACCGACTGAGAAGTTTATGGCATTGCGAATGCGCCGTCAACCGCGGGAAGTTCGAAAAGGTAAAATAAACTTGTTTGTAGATTAAATATATATAGTCCAGTAGTCCCTTCCGACGCAATGCTGAGACTGTACTGTGTGCTGTTTGAGACATAAATATACGTCTGCACTCTATTTTTTGACAACTTATAGCAAAGTATAGACAGTTAGCATTATAAGATGGATTGCCATCTGGTGGCAATAGCTTGAACTACATATCTGGTAACACAGTGGTGCCATGTGCCGGCCCCATCTTGAACTATATACATCGTAAAACAGGGACCCACCATACAGGCTTTGTCGTAGATCCATGAGAGTGATCTACCTTACCGACCGAGGAGTTACAGACTGCCGAGGAACCTACAGGTGGCGCCATCTATCGGTGGAAGCTATTTAATCACGAAAGTTTGTTTTAGCGTTCAATTTGTTAATTTTATAAACAAATTATATAAACAAATTCATAGTTTATGCGTCTATTGGCAGAAAGTAATAG
>JAWWLR010040414.1:0-10165 GCA_035041075.1 Acraspis erinacei | reverse complement strand
GTATGTTTTTGTTTTAATAAATTTTTTTTAACCCTACATAAATTGAGTACACTTACTTTCTGGACGTGCCTCGTATTCTTCAAAAGGCTTATTATATTCAAATTATTGTCACGTCTCGAGAAAATAGGCTAGGGTATTATAGAAATTAGGAAAAACAGAGAGACCAGTGTGCTGATTATGTCAGGCTAGTAAGACTTGACCAATTATTTAATAAAAAAACGAATAGATAAATATTTCATAGTTAAAATAAAATAAACTTAAGAAGTAAAGGACGAGACAGTTTGCTTTGTCGGTTAGATATCCATTTATGACGTATAAGACCGCAGAATTTTAAATAAATTTACCGGAGAAGCTGCAATTATAGTCTCAATGATCAAGCATCGGCTATTTCATCGGTATTCTCTGAGCTCTTATCCCTCCATGGTAACATTACATTTATCTTCTGGTTTCTATATTACCGACCGTACTATAGTTACCATAGTTAGGTTCAAACTTAGAGAGAATCAGTAGTGCGCTCGTTCATAATTGGTGGCGTTACGCTGTTTCGCGTAGGACCACGTGGTTTGCGCCTAGGTTTAGGCGTTACATCAAAATTGTAAAATTTTGGGATCTAGCAATATTAAGAAATCCACAATGAATTTTTAATTTTCTTAAATCTTCTCAAGAGAAAGGTCTTTTGTTCTCTTCGACGTCTTTCGTTATTTTGATCCGAATTCACGTCTTCGGCAAAAAGTGTAACCCTTTTTTGGATAATATTTTCTTTTTATTAAAAATTAATGCTTTTATCTGTAAATACAACTATTTGGTAGAAAATTAATCTCGAATGTTGAAAATTCGATATTGGGGTAGAGAAAGCAACTATTCCGCATTAGATTCGTCCTGTTCTTCAGCTTAAAAAGTCAAACTTTTTTCTAAAATATTCGACTTATTGGTTAAAAGCTAAACTCTCCGGTTAAAAATTCATCTTTTTGTTTATAAAAATGAATCTTTTTTGTTTAAAAATAATTTTTGTATCTAGTACTTTAGTGATTTCATGTTTATTCGAAGGTTTACGGATTTCAGTTAAAAAGTAAATAGTTTGTTAAAAAGTCATTCATGTTGTTGAAATGTCGACCTCTGGATTGATGTGTACTGGAAGATTGTCACTAGCTTTTCTAATTTGGCAGGATTTATAGAAATTTTAGGAAAACCTTGAATTATTTTAAAAGCTATTTCCAAGATTATTGAAATGTGTTAAGAGAATAAAAATTTTCTTTGCATTTGTCCCCCATTCGTGCACAGATCTTTAAAAATTAAAAATCAACGAATCGATAACTGTAATTTGGCGATTGGGAGCTCTCTTTTGTTGAAGCTCTTTCGGCTATAGCTAACACAATCTCAGTACGTATCTCGTTCTTCCCAGTCGATTTGCCCAAAATGTCAAATTTTCTACACTATGCTCAACACATTTATACTAAATATAATACAGTTTTATGTGTTGACGTTGGCATTGACGTTATTTGTTACAGGGAATGGTACAATGAAATTAACGTTATATTTTCACACATTTTTATTTATATTTACGGTATGATTAAATACTTTTATAATATGTAATCCTTTGTTTTTTTAGACGGAGAGTATTCTGCTGCGATTCATTATGCTCCTGGCATGGAGCATTATCCTGCTATGTATCCTACTCATAACATGCAGCCTCATCCTGCCACGTGTCATGCACCTCATATGCCTTTTGCTACTGCCATGTCTTCTGATGATGCCACGTCTTCTGCTCGTGAAACGTCTCATTCTGCTGTCGATCAATCTCTTAATGTTAGGCCCACTTCTTCTTCTGCCCAACCTCCATATTCTCAACTATTTAGATTGACAATTGAAGAACTTCGATATGCGCGATTTCGTCCGCAAAATAATCCGAATCGGGAACTTGTAATTCAATTATACGAGTTTTGTCTAGGTTCAGGAATTTATTTGAAAACTAAAAAGAAACTTGACGAAAAAGAGCTAACTGGAATATACTTTTTAATGTCAACAATCAATGGTGACGCCTTGGCAATGATAGAAAAACTAGGAAATCGTCATACGGCTTTACGCGCATTATATAAGCCTCCTCGTCCAGAAGGAGAAAGAGTAAAAATAAACGTGTTCAACCACAAGGTGAGCCAAATAGGCTCACAAGACGTAAAGGATACTCCATTAGGAACGGCTATTTCATTCAGCTCTAGTTTTAAAAAGGAAACTGCGAATGTTCCTATTAAGCTAGCTTATGAGGTCAGGCCCACGTCTCCCAGCCCCTTTCCCTATTCTGTATTAGTTGGAAAAAAAATTGAACAGCTTAAATCATATCGATTTTTTCCAATTGGAGGTTCGAACCGAGAACTTTCAATTGAAGTATACAATTTTCTTCCGGGTTCAGGAATTTATTTGAAAAATATGACCGGTAAATACGCCATACCGGCCGGAGTAACATTTGTGTTATCAGGAATCAATGGTGACGCCTTTGCATTAGTGAAAAAAGAAGAAAGTGGCCATACGGTTTTTCGTTTACTATATCGAGCTGAATTTGATCTTTATGTTAACGATCGCGCAAAAATAAACAGATTCACGAACGAAGTTAGCAAAATCAATATAGAAGAAGCCAAGGACATTCCATTAGAAGGCCGTGGCAGACTCACCCAATCTTTTATAATGAGGAAAGTAAATTCGGTACACAACACCAGAGAAAAAGTCGGTCGATCAGTTCGATCCAGAAAGTCATGAATTTATATGAGTAGCATCTATAGTGTACAGTTCGTATGCCACATCCAAGTGATGACCGATTAGATGCACAGTAAGATTAAAAAACTCCGCTTTCCAAACAAAATTATCTATTACGCTTTTTTGCGAGACTTAATATTGTTTATTACAAATTCAACAACTAGGTTGACTGTGAAACTACTATATTAGAAATTATATTTTGTTGTAGAAAATAAATCCTTATTGTTAAAATAAAAAATCACCTGCTTTTTATTTTACCATTTTGTTGAAATTAACTGTTTTGCCAGAAATTCATATTTCCTGAGTAAGCTTCCTACTTTTGTAGAAAAATTTATTATATTCCGTTTCTTAACATTTTTTTGTGTTGTCGAAAATCAATTCCTGAAGTCGAAATTTAACTATTTCATTTTTTTTTCAAAATTTATCGTTTTATTTGGTTGAAGAATTTTCTGTTTTAACGAAAGATTCTATTATTTGGTTGAAAATTCTTTTTTTTTATGATTAGTTTTTTTGGTGGAAAATTTATCTTGTTTGTTTTTAGTTTGAAGTTTGAAGTTTATTATTTTCAGTTATAAGGTTTTGTATAATATTTTTTCGCTAAGTAATCAACGTTTCCATTTCCGGAGCAAGCTAGTCTGTAATTTTTTTCGACATTTGAATATTAACACGTGCCAGAGGGCACGTCTAAATCCTATTTACTTAACATGGGGAAATTTTTAATTTTAGAAAAATTGCACTCATGTTCCAGGATTTCCTCGAAACGTGCCATGTTCTTAGGGGTTTACGATGAGTGTCTACGAAATAAGACCATACTAAATAATACTGATTAAAATTCAATCGTTTGGAGTAGTAAATTTTTCTAAAAACATGATGTAATTATTTAAATAACTATTTATTGTATTTTTTCAAAATTGATCAACATTGGGCCAGAGATATCAACTTTCGTTTTATATTCGTTCCTTATCCTACGTTTTGTGGAAAAATGACATAATTTTGACACATTTACTTTAAAGTTTAATAAATTTCTATTTGTTTAACGGATCCGCAACCAATATAATTTGCTAAAATAAAAACTTTTCCAAAAATACTTTTGAAATTTGAATTAATTGTATGTCTTCTGTTTTATTTCATGTTTTTAGCTATCGAAAAATAACTGCTTGAGAAATGTATGAATATAATTTTAAGAAAAACTTACTATTTCAAACAATGAGAAAATATTGTATTTCATTCGGAATATACGTTTCAACCATTGAAAATTGTTTAGAATGTCATGGCAAATATTAAAATTGACAATTAGTAATTATTTGTGAGAAAAAGACGACGAAAATTGCTGAACCGTAACCATAATATGTAAAAATGTAGTTTTTTTTGGTCATATTTGTTTGGCTGGGGTGGGGGTAGGGTGGAGATGGGTTGGAAATTAAAGTTATTCTTATGGTCTTATTTCGTTGAAACTCCTGATAAATCTCTAAAAAAAACTTGGCACATCTGGATTAAACCGTGGAACATGAGTTCAAAAGAAAAAAATCATATAATCATCACAATTTAAGTATCGTACCGTCTGCATTTAATGTATCAATTGATCAAAAATTAAGTTTCCCGTTATAGTTTATAATAATGAATCCTTATTCAGATTGGTTTCGATATTCAAATTGATTCAGATTGATGGTTTCGTTTATTAAGAATTGTAAAAATTAATTTAATATTATTGTTTCGTAAATTATTGCAATTAGTACAAATAATTATGTTAATATTTAGCTTGTAAATTCTTCCAACCTTTCTTCATTGTTAACAATTCCATCTTTAGTAAATTAGAGCGATTGTCGCAAACATCATCTCGATTTGACACGGTAATTCTGATTATTAAATATTTTGGTTTGGCACCAATTCTTAAATCCGCATGTTTTAAAGGAGCACGATAGATAACTTGCCCTTGTCGGTCATATTTTACACGATATCGCTGAAGACGATACAGTAGTTATGGAACCAGAGATAGAAATCCTGGATTAGGAAACCCGAACTTGCGTCTGCAGCCGAAAGGTGACTGCCTACTGGAGTCAAGTTATACGGAGATGATTTCCAAGTAGTCTTCAACTGGAGTACCAAAGAAATCGTAACACTTCTACGTTATTTTCAACCCGGAAGTTATCAGACTGAACCAGAAAGGGGGAACACTACGCATCATGCGTAGGCCGAAACGAACCCTCATTCTGCCCGCGGTTATCGCAGTCAAACGGAGCATGTTTTTACCATTTCCTTATCTGAATAGTCGCAGTCGAACAGGAGTACTAACTTCTTAAGAGTCAATTTTAACATTACGATCCAAAATACAACAATGAACCAAACTTTGCAGTTCAACGGAAATTCCCCTAAAATTAACGAATTCTTACAGGCTATCGGACATGGAGTGGTATACATCCCTGAAGCGAATGAGCCTTGAATTATTCAGATCATCCTCAGCAAGGTCAAGGAACACCAGAATGCAACCATTCAAAATCGAGCTTTCTGGTAGATAAAGGATCAGATTTAATTTTAATAATATTCAAGAAGTTTTCACGCGAGTTCAAATACAAATCTGATAAGGTCACCCCACTGACAGGGCTAAACACAGGCACCGCGGAGACAAATGGGACTGTAAGTATCACATTATTCAACACTCCAGTAGAATTCCACTGCGTGAAAAATGATGCCCCAAATAGAGGCAGTGAGAAATTACCTTTCCAAAAAAATCATGTGCAATATCCGTCAATTTTTTGGGCTTTCGTGCTATTATAAAAGCTGTCTCGATGACTATGCCACAATGGCTAAGCCAGACTGCTTCGTTGGTGGCATACATTTCTGAATTACCAATGCAATTTCGAATACAAGCAGGGAAAGCTGTACAGGGAAGTTGAACCATTATCGGAAAATCCTAATGACAATTCTTCTGAAAATTCGCAAGAAAACAGGGATCCTGAGAGCCTAAGTGGAGCCCTAGACCCACGCACACACTCACAGCCAAATAAACTCTCTACTGGAAGGACCCACTCGAGACGGGACACTTGTCCTTACCCGATCGGGAGCTTCCCAGGGAGCCATGGAAGTAAAACGTATGTGTCAGCAACATCGAGAAATGCTGCTCGTTCCTTATCCCAGGAGAAGAATCCCACAGCACCAGGCAAAGCCAAACCAGCAGTATCTAGGACAGCAGCAGTCTATACTGATGAGGAACGCATTTACTCTGGAAGTAAGGAACAAAGGCTAAGATAAGTTTCTGTTTCAACCCAAATTACCGCTTGAACGTGTCGCAGCAAAGTCAGAGGCACCCGAATAATAATGCAGCTGAGATGGAAGCAGCAAAGATAGCTGCTAAAGGGCCAATGAAGCCGGCGTCAGTAAAATCAAAATAAGAACCGATTCGACGTTTTTGGTCAGCAGTGAGATTGAATAGATCTCTAAATGGGAAGAAGTTGACTGGACGACCTACAAAAATAATCCAATTAAAAAATTTCTGTGAATTTGAAAAAAGAAGGACGAATTGGAACCACTCGAAGTGATATAAAACACGTCCTTGGACACCAAAGAATCGTCAATGATAAAATGGCTGACAAACTGGCTAAAGAAATCATTGAGGTCCCGTTACCGCCGTATTAGTGGAGACAGCCCCCTTCTCCCAATCGATAACTATTCGATTGCATCCAACAATTGTAAGTAGAGAAGACAATGGCGATGTGAATTAAACATCGGACCACGTTGAGTTGAGAACAGGAGGGAGTAGGAGAAAGTAAAAGAATTCCGTGAACGTAATTCTCTAAAGGAGAGCAAGAAGAGCAACTAGCTAAGTAATTGGAATCATTGACCCGTGCGGGACCTTTTGGCCCTACTGAGCAAAACGAACAGCCACCTTCTTCTCCCGCAAACAACATTCCGGCGTGGTTAGAAAAAGCACCGACCGATTTAAGGATCTTCCCGACAAAGCTGAGCTTATATCACGGTCCCTGATCTTAGAACAAAACCAAAGAACGTAAAACCTGTACTCTAACCTAGCTCCTGCAATGACAGCAGGCGCTAGATCAACACCGTTTGTAATTATTGTGTGACATTGCAAAATTTTTACAACTCACAAAGTTTCAATTTATTTGATTTACAGATTTTCTGATTATATTATGAGGGTTTTTGTAAGAAAGCCTCGTAAACTGCATGGTACTCCATGAATAGCGACTGTAATTATGAAAATATTGTATGTCTAAAGACTGACTTTTCTTTGATCTGTTTGATTTTGTTATGAAACCAATGCATAGTCGCAGACTACGAGATACTTCGAGCGACATCTTTGACACAAAGAACTATAGGTGACATAAAAAGAACCGGAGATTCACGACGAGGGCAAAATGTGGAGCGGCAGGCCTTTCAAATTCTCCCATCGAAGCATAAACTACCAACCAGCGTCTTGACGAGTACGCCGCCATTAAAGAAGACTTTTGTTGAGATGCTGACTGGATTTGTGTAATTTTCTAGATCAATTGCAAAATACTAAATTCGACTTCTCCATCTGGCGTGGAACTCTTCAATACTTCTTTTGGAAAGTTTCCATTCTTATCTCCTCAGCATAAATAGTGGAAACTCTTTAGTCCAGACCCGGGTTATTAGCATTGGTGCTACTGGTACCAGAGGAGATCTTTCACAGACATCATGAATTTGGGCTCCAGGCTGTCGCCAACAGCTGTTACCCGAGAGTTTGGAGAATAATTATCCACCAATAGAGCTCTGTTTGGTTGATAAAATTTTCACATAAGAAGAATGGAATGAACCGCTGGGATAGCTAGCACCAAAAGTAGTCGACACTGAGCTCGGAATAGTTCTCTTTTTCTTTGGTGTTCCCGAGGCCATTTTATGTTGAGTTAATTTTGTACTAATTGAGAATAGGTTTTGATGGATTTATATCTCAGTATTAATATTGCTCATAGATCGCTATTATATCGCTCTTTTTTGCCTATTATTAATATGTTTATTTAGGATTATTGTTCTTATTATCTGATTTTGCCTAAAGTGCTATGTATTGACTTTAAAGTTACCTCCTCGATCCTATTTGTTTGTGACCATATGCTCAATCATGATTTAACTGTTTTTATGATGATCCCTTATGTTTAAATGAGTTTGTCCCCTTTCGTTTTATTTTGTGTAACCTTTTTTGGAATATATGTTTCAGAATATCCTTTTGGCTGAGAGCATAATTGCGCCCCTATGTTTAAGATCAGGAGTTAGAGGTTGGGTAACCTATAAAATAAATACTCAGAGATTATGTCAGTACTTTTAGTTTAATAATGCGATCTTCGTCAAGCGTCCTGGTGTAGCACCAACGGGAAGGGTCTAATCTATGCAAGATTAGTTAGTTTAGCACAAAGAACTAGTGGTATTAAATTTTTCTATTTTGCAACCGTATATTTTTCTTGACTACTCTCATTTTATTTGAATTCAGAGATTTCTTTTCCTTTCACCATCGACCGTCCTCTCTACCATTAGCCAGATTTTCAGTGCTGAGATAGCATAATTTTAATCTAGCATATTGTTTTGCTGTAGAATTATTGCATTTTGAAGTTTTTCTGTCGAATAATTTTATTTTCTATATTTAATTTTCTTGAGTTGCCACGGAAAGCCTGGCGCTAAATATACTGATAAAGAATTTGTTCTTGGATCTTATGGTCCGGAAAATGCAGTCCCGAAGGTAAATGTTGATTTTATTTGAGTCAATACTGTAAAATTCTCACAACCAATATAAACCAAAATCTTCAGGAAGAGAAAAACTCCTTCAATAAGAAGCCAGGATTAAACCAACGAGAATTGCAACGCGGTACGACATCGGAAGCTTCACAAACGAGCCCTTTCCATTCTTCTCCTGCTTAGTTAACTTGGATCTATCCTACATCGACGCAGACTAAGGAAGGAATAAGTCGTGATACTATACGTCAGTATATTATAATCACTTAGGACCAATAAGACGTGACGATGATTCCGAACCTCTGCGTGGTTTGAAAGAATATTTTTGTTTATAAAGGAACCGGGATTGTGGTCACATTTATCTAACACTTTTATTTTAGCAATCGTATTAGTGTTTGCTACGAGTTGGTCAACTAATCTCCTTCTTGTCATCTCGGGAATGAACTGTACCCACTTTAACCTTAAAATCACATCTCGTGAACTATGAGGGTCTAGCACTGTTTTTTAACTTACTCTGAATTGACTCCACTGTTATTTACTTTGGAAGAATTTTTTCGTGTAACTCACAGGAAACGAGATATTTCATAAAAACCATTTTTAGCAAGATTCCAAAAATACAGTTTTTAAAACCATGCAATTCGCAAAATACTGGGACTAAGGGCCGATGCCACTAACTCTGATTGAATTCATTTTTAACTAATAAGGGTTCTGCTTTCATTAACAACTTAATCATGATTAGCTTGCGAAACGTTTCATTGTGAATTTTTAACCTGTGATTAGCTAACCGCATACCTCGGTTGCAATAAAGTCTAGTTTCTGCATATATATGTTCTATCGGCAATTCTGATTGGCTGATTCACGAAACTTGTGTTAGCGCGCCATCTCTGGTGCACCGAAACATATAAGTAGGCCTCTGGCGTCAAAAATTACGCGTTTTTCACTTATTTCGCGGAAGGGTTTCCAAAATAACATTTAGCAGAGTATTTCAGTAAAAGGGTGGTTTTTAAGCGAAAAGAAAAAGAAAAAAATATTTAGACAAAATATTTACTTTTGAGCCATATTTGACACTATGTACTATCGTATTGATCTTAAACTAAAATTTGAGGTTATTTTGAGAACGGTTGATGGCTGGCTAAGTCACTAAACAGCCAAAAATGGCTGGTTAACCCACCAGGAAAAGTTTCAATCATCCTTCGCCCATGGTCCAACGTGATTTAGTTTGAATTGAGCTTAGGAAAAATTATCGAAGATGGACACACTCTACTAAATTTTTCCACTTTTTAGAACGAATTTGTGTATAAATATTTGTTTTATTGGACTTTATGAAAGTTTCAAAAACAAACTTCATCCAATTAATTTGTCAGCAGTACATTGAAAAAAAACAATTATTTTTATGAACTTTGCATACTGGTGGACTAGGAACATCATTAACGCACCATTGCTCGTTTTTTTAAGATACTGTCCGCGTGAAAAAGTTTTCATGGCTCCAGCATCGCAATAAATATGGAAATAGCTTTGCCAATAGCACCAGGTAGTGAAACACGTATTTTACACCATTAAAATCTCTTAACCTTTATCTCAAAATGTCCAAAGTACCTCTCAATTTAAATTAGTTAACCTGACATAAACAAATAAAAACAATACAAACTTCAGATTTAGGGGTTGAAGTTTTTTGGAGTTGTGGTTTTGTAGATTAGTGAGTGTGTGGGTTGTTGGCTCT
>JAWWLR010040407.1:0-10165 GCA_035041075.1 Acraspis erinacei | reverse complement strand
AGGAAAATTGAATATGAAGATGAGTATTTTGCAAACAGTCTGAATTATATTAACATTTAATAATATTCTTCTATTGTTTATTTTGCTAATATAATTCATTAATTTATAATAATAGTAGTAATCATATTTAAACATAATAATTAGCCTTTTAATATTTTTTATAATCTCATCTTAGGCATTTCCGCTTTCCAAACAAAAATATTTATATATAATTTATTTATAATCTGGGTGGCCACTTGAGCGGAAACTGAGAAAGACTGGGAAATTACCGGGAATTGAATTAGAAATCAAGTAATTTACTTCTGATAGTAGAAAAATTCAATTTATCTTTATTTTATTAATTGTTATCAATTTAGAAAAGTAATTTTTACTTTATTTACAGTTTCAGGACATATTAGTGAAAATAATTATCTTTTTTATTTTACAACAAGGAGTTTCGGTGAAGAAGTAAAATTTTCCGCGAGCCAGGGAATTTTTTTAGATGAGACGGGAATTTAAAAAAAATGGAAACTGGTATTTATAAGAAAGGAATTAAAAAAATACCTGTTACAATTCAATTAGAAGTAGTGTTTCGAAAAGAAAATATTTCTAAATTATAATATACATTTTTTTTACATTTTTCGTTCAAATTTGGCCTGTTTTCTTGAGAATTCAACTACTGGCTGTTAAAATCTGAACTTGTTTGCTAAAAATTAATTCCTTGGTTAGCAGATCCATCATTTTAATTGAAAATTCATCTTTTTTCAAAATTTACCTAGTTAGATATAAATAAACTTTTTAAGTAAAAATTTAACTATTTCGGGAGAAAAACTGTCCTTTTCTAGTGCAAAATTTCACAATTTGCATTAAAAAATTACTTTTTAAATTGAAAATTTATTTTTTGTTGAAAATTCACGTATTTTGTTTTAAAAAATCGACTTTTGGGTAGGAAAGGAGTTTTTCTTTGAAAGCGAATGTCCTTATATGAAAATTGTTCTTTTTAGCTGAAAATTCAAGTATTCCCGTAAAATATTCATCATTTTAGTTAAAATTTCAACTTTCAGTCTAAAAATAAATTTACTTGGTTGATAAATAAACTTCTCTGTTAAAAATTAACTTTTTTTATTAAATGTTCATCATTTTGATTAAAAATTAATTTCTTCGATTAAAAAATTAGCTATTTGATTGAAAACATGTTTTTCCTATTGATGAAAAAGAATTTTTTTACCAAAAATGTAACTATTTATCTCAAAATCCGATTTTTTACCAATTATATATTTAAGGGAAAATTCAACTATTCTATTTTTGGTTGAAGTTTTATCATTTTTTGATGATGAACTCACGCAATTTGTGGAAAATTCATCTTTTTTGTATAAAATTATTCTTATTGGTTCAAAATTCATCTTTTTAGTAGGTATACAATTCTGCTATTCAAGTTATAGATTTAAAATACAGGACAATACATAAACAGGTCTACCTGATCGGAGCGCCATCTATTGTATCTATTTGAACTACGATACCCCTCCGAATGGTAAGAGAACAGAAATAGAGGGGGCTATGCATAGGGCTGAATTTACGTTCTCGGAAAGCGGATATAAACGCGGTCTCAGTGTATACTGAAACAACCTCTGTTGTCAACTTGTACATCTGCCGCGAGAAAAACAATTTCAACGCAGCACAGCGGGATTCAATGATTAACATTCCTCTAATAGAAGCTCTAACCGAATCTTGCCTTTTGCTCCATTATCTTTGAAATAATAAATCTCAAGTTGAAACAATCCTCATTTTGACGCATTTAAATAAAACTTTCAGGACTCTTTTAAAATTAACATCGACTGCAAATTTTTTATTCAGCAACGCATTAGCAGAACATTTATAGTCAGCCAAGGTTTTTGAGAACACTTCTAAGCCTCTGAAATCAACAAAGAACCAGCATCCGCAAAATTTAAAAAAAAAACTTCAAACGAGTGCCCCGTCGACAAAACAAATTTCGACCGTCGATGCTGGGCGAGCAGAAGAAAACGTATGCGGATCCACCCAGAAATTGCCGGAAACATGATCAACTTTCCGAAACCTAATCCAGGCGGCTTGCCATTTGCTAGCTGATCTTCAAAATAACGAATCTCAATTTTGAATGATCCCCATTTTGACGCATTTAAATAAAACTTCCAGGGATGTTTTAACATTAACACCGAAAGAAAAATTGTTATTCGGCAAGGACTTAACAGAAAATTTCCAGTCAGCTAAGGTTTTGGAGAACACTTCTAAGACTCTTAAATCAACAAGGAACCAGTATCCGGGAAATTTGGAAATCTTAAAAGGTCCGTCCCATCAACAAAACAAATTTTATCCGTCAAAGCTAGGCGGGCAGAAGAAAACGTCTGGACATCCTTCCAGGAATTATCAGATACACGCTTTTCATTTCAAAACCTAATACAGGAGCATTATCATTTGCTGGCTGATCTTCAAAATAATGCATTGCAATTTAGAGGGATCCCCATTTTGACAAATTGAAAGAAAACTTTTAGGGATCTTTTAAAATTAACACCGAATGACGAATTTTTATTCGGCAAAGACTTAGCAGAAAATTTGAAGTCATCCAAGGTTTTGGAGAAAACTTTAAAGAATCTGAAATCAACAAAGAACCAGCAACCAGAAAATTTTAAAAAACTTCAAAGGCGCGGCTCATCGATAAAACAAATTTTACCCGTCAAAGTTAGGCAAGCAGCAGAAAACGTATGCACATCCTTACGGGAATTACTGGATACAGAATCTTCATTTAAAAACCTAATCCAGAAATATTGCCATTTGCCAGCTAATCTTCAAAATAATGAAACTCAATTTAGAACGATCCCCATTTTGATGCAATAAAATACAAATTTCCGGGGTGGTTTAAAATTAACCCCGAATGGCGAATCTTTATTCGGTAAAGATTCAGCAGAAAATTTGAAGTAAGCAAAATGTTTCGAGAACATTTCTAAGACTCTTGAATCAACAAGGAACCAGCATGCGGGAAATTAAAAAAAAAGCAAAGGCGAGTCCCATTGACAAAACCAATTTTACCCCTCAAAGGTGGGCGGACAGAAGAAGACGCCTGCAAATCCTTCCAGGAATTACCGGACACAGGATCTTCATTTTAAAACCTAATCCAGGAAGATTGTCATTTGCTAGCTAATCTTCAAATTAATGAATCTCAACATAGAACGATCCTCATTTTGACGCATTGAAATAAAACTTTCCGGGATGGTTTAAAATTACCACCGAATGACAAATTTTTATTCGGCAAGGACTTATCTCATGGAATCAACCAAATTTAACAAAATGATCAAATTCAATGAGTTATTGAAATTCAATGAAATTACCGATTCCACAGAATGTATAAAATTCAAGGAATTTACAGTATGCTTGGAATTCACGGAATTGATTGACACAAATTTTTAAAAGTGTAGAACCTCCGAGCGTATCAAAACTTCGGATAAAAACAAAATCCAAACTCTCTTAACCATTCCTTTTTTTCTTCGAAATTAGGATTCGCGTAGCTTCTGATACACAATTGTAAGTAAAAAAAAAATATAAGGATTACAGGGGAGTTATTCTGGCTTATAAGTGGATTACCACGAAAGACTGTAATTATCCCGGATTATAATTGGATTTCACCGAATTACTAGTTCATAGAACCAATCGGTCCAGTGGATTATCAGAGTTGTTTCCCCTCGGGTTATTATTATATTCAAAAATTTTATATTATATTCCAGGGACGACTAAAACGGTGGATAATCACGTTTCGAGAACGCTGTGGTCTTACAAATCAAATAACCCTCAGCCGAAACTAATGGATCATGTGCCTGAGGGAAAAGAGATGAGCAATGAGATGTTGTGGCATCCTCAGGACAGGAACAAAGTCTATTACATCGATATTCTGACAAATAAAATTCATTTAAACAGTCATCACTTCATAAATGGAGTTCCTCATGGTAAGTTTTTAATAAAAAATGTCCGTTTCAGGTAAATAAATCTCTATTCCAAGTAAAAGAATAATTCTTAATGAAAATTTCCTGACCTAAAATCTAAACTATAATTTTTTATGTAAATTCGCAGCTTGCGTTTCATGTTAAAAATTATCTGATCGAGAAGAAAATGATAATTTTTTATTAACTTTCCTATTTACAGTTTAATTTCCAGCACAGGGATTTAATTTTAAAGCCAAAGAACGATTTATCTTAAAAAACATGGGAGTTTTCAGCAACAAATATGAATTTTTAACCCAGGAAGACGATTTTTTAACGTAACAAATGAATTTTCAATCAATAGAAAATAAATCGTTTCTCTAGAAGACAAATATTCAACCAAAATTAGCCATTTACAATTTTCCAACAATTAATGAATTAGTTACATTTTCAGTAAATAAATTTGTTTTTAATAAGAAAACGAAGTTTTAAGAAAATACTTCAAGTTTGATCCCCAAAAATTCATTTTGATACCAAAACCGTAAAATTGAAAATAAGAAAATTAATTTTCTACCAAAAATGATGACTTTAACGAAATAGTTCAATTTTCAGTTAAAAAAAAAAAATTATTAATAAAGAAACAAATTTTTAATGGCATAGGGTGACAGACACTTTTTTATAAAAAAAATATTCTTCAAAAATAATACTTTACCTGTCTCTTTTTCGCCAAATAAATGAATGCAAAGTCAAATAGTTGCATTTTTTGCAAAAACATGGATTTTCAAACAAGAAAGGAATTAATTAAATTTTCAGTTTAATTGTGTTTAAGAAAATAAAATCGTCAACAAAGTAGTTAAATTTTCAACAAAATAAATAAATTTTCAGACATAAAAATAAATATCAACTAAAAAGATAAGTTTTTAACAAAATACGTGAATTTTCAAACAAAAAGTTGAATCCTTATCAAGAAAATCATTTCAGAAAATCATCAGAAAATTATGTTCCAGATAAGCCGCATTCATACAAAATATACGAATTTGAATCAAACTATAAATTTGTACGCGCTCTATAATTTTTTCAATTTTTTTTTTAATTATTGTTTATTGTCCAACAATTCTTTAAAATTAGCAGATTTTTAACTTCCGTATTTCTAAAAGAACTATTTATAATTGTTGAATAAATTTCGAATGTTTGAATTTAATTCACATCAATGGTTTATATTTTTTTTCTATCAAAATTTTAATTCCTTTAAATTAAAAATTATGAATAATGTGACATTTATTTTCATGAAAAAATTAGAAGCATTGAAGAGTTGTAATCGAAAATTTTATTTAATCCAGACAGACGGAGAAAATAGTTTTTACAATAGATTAAAAAAACATTCTTTTGTGTATTTATTGCATTACTCACATTAAAAGAATAATTTTTTAAAGCAAAACTTTACCTTGTCTTTACTAATTGATTGTCCTGCAATTTTGACACTTCTTATCATAACGCCATGAAAAAAATCTCATCTCTAAAAAATGCAATGAACAGAAATATATCTCAGTGAACGCTGTAAAAAAGTACATATTGGTAAACGCCGTGAAAAAAACCCTTTTTATAAGAATGTCGTGAGGAGAAACTTTTCTCGTGAAAACACCGTGAAAAAATACATTTTTTTTTTGTGATAACGCCGTGAAAAAAGCGTATTCATGAAAATCCCGCGATAAGAACCTTATCTTTTCACATCGTTTCTTCCAGTGAATAAATACCTTTTCATTTTGTTATAATTATAATGGTTTAGTATTTTATTAATAATAAAAGATGTTATCTAATTTAATATTAAATGATTGTATTCCTTAGATTAACATAATATTATATTACTTCTAGCTGTAGTAATATTTTATTCGAAAAATGTAATTTATATAACATTTTATATATCTAGAATAAAATATTACTCCTTCTACTAATGTTATGATTTTTATGTTAATTTAAAAATACAAGCATTCAATTTTAAATGATATAACATCTTTTATTATTAATAAAATAAGAAACAATAATTATAAAAAATTTAAAAGTAATTATTTACCTGAACAATCGATGTGAAAATATTTACTTCCCGAACATTTTCATAAGTATTTTTTGACGATGCCTTATCAATAACTTTTTCATAAAGATAGTTTTTTTGACGGCGTTTCCAAACAATATATGTTTTTCACAGCGACTTAATGAACCCTTTATTTTTCACGGCGTCTTTGAAAAAAATTTTCTTCGTAGCTTTATTTTACTTTTTTACTTTTTGGTACCAAGTTCATTTCACTGGTTGGAAATTCACTGAGCTTGTTCAAAACTCGCCTTTTTAAGCTGAAAAATTATGAAATCGGCATCTTTCCTTCCTTCGAGATTTTCAAATTACCCAATCGGTATTGCCGAAACATGACAACAATGCTTTGGAAATTTTCGTGAAATCCCTAGTTTTCTGATCAATATAGTTGAATATTTAACAAAAAAGGATTTATTACCAAAATAAAATAGAATTGTTCAATTTTCAGTTAAAAAGTGAATTTTTAATTAGCGAAAAGCAATTTTTTTAATATACTAAAATTTCCAATCCAAGAAATAATTCAGTGGCCGGGAGTATAAATGATTATTCGTTACTGAAATTCCCTGATGTAATTTAAAATGATATTTATTTACATAACCAGTTATACTTCAGGAATTTTTTGTTAATAAATAAATTGAGTAGAAATGTAATTTTTTATAATTTTAAGGCTATTGGAAAAACTAACCAGTGGTCGATGATAATTCGGTTTTGAAGTTTTAAAAATACACTCTGAATATTTGTCCGACGCCGAAAGGAATTTCACTGTTGTAGGATATGCGCTTGACGTCTACTTTTTCGAAACAAATCGACTAACTGCTAAAAAAATGAGAGTTAAGTGGTTAATGAATGGAGCACCAAGGCAATTCACAGCTGTTTGGCGCTGCTCGCTCAGCCGTACTTGATCGTACTACCAAGCATGTGCACTGTCGGTAAAGGTGCACTCCTCTTGGCGGGAATTTTAAATTTGAAAAAAATGCGACTTGTGTTCTCTATTTTTGTAATTGATTTTTGACATGTCTTACTTGTTCTTGGGATAGAAATCTATGGAAAGTGATAAAAGGATGCCTCGCTGATAATATTTGAAAATTATTTTTAAATTAAAAAAATAATTTATTGAAATATTTGCATATCTTGTTATGCTTAGCGTAATTATTTTACAACCAATTCTGGCTTTATAGAACACGAATATTAATCTCATGAATTTTTTCTTGAAAATAACAATATCTGCAGATCTTTGCAGATATTTAAAAACCATCGTTCTTTAAATATCGAGATATAGAATATAAATTATTCTACACAGGGGACGCCGAATTTAGTAACCATTTTTGCAGGAAAGATTTTCAAAATATTTTCAACGTTCTTATTCGCAAAGATTCATTATGCTTAGATATTGAGATAGTGCGCTCTAAGAGACTCAGTGTTAATAATTAATAAAAATAAAAATTATTCGACACAGCAGACGTCGAATTTAGTCACAATTTTTTTCAGGAAAGAAGAATTTCCTACAATTTAGAAATTCAAGAATTTCCTAAAATTTCCTAGGACTTCATCGATTTTAAGGGATTTAAAGGTTCTCAACACATTTAAATGAATTTTCAAAGATTTCATTTTAAATACTTGAGGGATTTAGTAGGACATCAAATGATTTTCGAATATTTCAATGTTTTTTCCGAAGGCTTTTCAAAAATTGTTACTAAATTCGATATTTCCTTTAATACTAATAATAATTAAATAAATTTTCAACATCAAATCTCTCCGAATTGACATTCAGGATATCTAAGAATAATGAATCTTTACGACTAAGCACGTAGAAAATGGTTTGCCAATTCTTCCTGCAAAAATTGATACTAAATTCGACGTATGCTCTCTTTAAGTGTCTGCAAAAATCTGCAGATATTGTTATTTTCAATAAGAAATTTATGCGATTATTTCTAGTGTTCTATAATGCCAGAAGAGGCTGTACAATACTTATTTATACGATTCTACGTAATGTGCCATTTTCATTTTTTTTGTACGCTAAGCATAACAAGTTATGTAAATATTTCATTAAATCATTTTTTTTTAATCAGCGCATGCTTTCATCACTTTCCACATATTTTCCTGTTCTGAGACCAAGTAAGGCAGGTAAATAAATAATTACAAAAATAAAGAAGGTAAGTCGCATTTTTATTCAAATTTAAAATTGCCGCCAAGAGGAGTGCAACTTTACCGGCAGTGCATGGTTTGGTAGTGCGGTCAAGTACCGCTGTGCGCTCAGCGCCAAACGGATGTGCGTCGCCTTGGTGCTCCCTTCATTTAGTTTGCTTAAAAATTTCAATCTCATTATTTAGCAGTTCCTCGATTGTTTTCGAAAAAGTAAACATCAAGCGCATATCCCACAACCATGGACCCCTTTCTGTCATGGGAAAATCTTCAGATTTCATTCTTAAAACCTCAAAACCGAATTATCATTGACTGCTGGTAAGATTTGAGTCTCTTATATTACGCGCTGGGAATAAAATCGGCGCAGGATTAGTAGAGGAGCGAAAGCGAATTAAATAATCTACCGAAAGATATTAGAGAAAGTCAGACGATTTGCGCATTTCTACAAAATGTAAAAGATTATCAAGTTAACAAACATAGTTTGTCCGTAGAGAGGAAAATTGTGCGTTACATCATTCATTAGTTTAGTGGATAAAATAAGACTCGAGGATTTGTGACTTGTAATTTTCTATTAGAATAAGTTAAATTATTAGTTGAAAATATTACTTTTAACAAAAAAAAAACTAATTTTCAACAAAAAAACCGGACTTTAAAAAAATAGTTACATTTTCAAACACAGTAATAAATCTTTTAAATAAAATTGTAAATATTTAATTGGAATATTTGAATTTTTATCCAGAAATATCAATTTTTAACTGAAATGATGAATCTTTAGCTAGAATAATTGATTTTTTGCCAAAAAGATCAACTTCTCCTCAAAAAAACGATTTTTCATCTATGAAGAATCATTTTTTAAACAGAAATTAATTTTAAAAATTTTTAGTCAAAAAATGAAAGTTCAATCAAAAAGATTAATTTTTTAACTAAAATTAATAAGTATACAACTGTCCTAAGTTTCATCGACTTTCAACCAAAGAATTTTATTATCAAGCTCAAAGATGAATTTTAAACAAAAAGGACGAATATCTAACTTGAATACTTTATTTTTTAACCGAAAAGAAGAATTAACGAATTAACGACTATTTCAACGAAATAGTCGAATTATCCATTAAAAAAGACCAGCGTGTATACACACTGTTTCACTTTGATCTATAAATGATCAACTTGCAACTAAAAATGCAGCCATTACATTTTCAGTTAAAAAATTAATTTTCAACGAAAATTATGACCTTTCAACTAAAATAATTTATCTTCAACTGGTATAGTTGAATTTTATGCAAAATGGTGAATTTTCTACAAAAAAGAAGAATTTTCCAAGAAGCGAAAATAAATTTTAAATTAAAGCCATGCATCTTCAACGAAAAAATTAATTTTTGACAAAAGAGTTTAACATTCAACCAGAGAGTTAAATTTTTAATCAAAAACAGACGAATACGTAACGATTAATGCAAAAAATGTATATTATTATTCAGAAATATTTGTTCTGTGAAATAATTTAGAAATAATTTTGTGTATTTACAAAATCGAAAATAGTGTTCTGTCCTTAACTAATGAATTTTTTTACATCAATCTCAATTAAATTTCTGACATCTTAGTAATTTATTTAAATATAAAATTTTATGCTTAAATTGATTAAAATGAAAACGTTAGTTTCTCATTTATTTGAAAAATCACAAATGTTCCTCTTGAATTTGTTGAAAATTAAAAAATTTACATATTTTATTTGTAAAAGTGAAACTGTTTTTCGAGCATTAAAAATTGATTTTCAATAAATTCGCATTTTTTCAGAATTAAAAAATTTACAGACTTTAGTTTTAAAATTGTACTGTTGTTCGATTATCAAAAATTTATTTTACAAGATAATTTTTAATTTCTTCAAAATTAAACAGTTTGAATATTTGAACGTTAGAAATTAATTAATAATAACTGATTTTACACAAATTAATTTCGCGCACATATAAATAAGACTATTATAATATAACACAATTATGATATTATCATTAATAATATA
>JAWWLR010040361.1:0-10166 GCA_035041075.1 Acraspis erinacei | reverse complement strand
GTCCTGCCTCAACGAAGGAGGCGAGCAGCAGACCGGCCGAGAACCGTGATCGTCGACTAAAACTCAACTCAGATACGATTGAATATTTTTAGTCGTATCTCGGGAACCGATGAAGATTTTTTTAAGTTCCTTTGACTTTAATTAAAGATAAAATTTCAGGCTCTATGTCGTATAATTTTCAGAATTTTGCAACAATTTTCCTAGGTCATGCTAAAAGTTGAAATCGAGATACAAAATTTTAGCAAATCTTGACTTTTTTTTTTAAACTTATCACGTGCTGTATTCTCTTCAGTAGATCCGAAAAAATCTGTTTGGCACTACTAGACGTGGAATTTTATAGGCTTTCTAACTGTTTCATTTAAAATACCCTATCTTTGTTTTCGCTGAGTTATCGTGGTTCAAAGCCAGTAGTGAATTTTAATAGTGCTTGGTTTTTTTTTGGCTAAACAATTATTTTCTTAATTTTAATGTGCTTTTTTAAGATTAGAAACAAAAACTACGCATCCTATCGAAAAGAGATTAATGGAAAATCTGTACATCATTTCCGGGCGCGCAATTTCAGTTAATTATTTTATTTCGCATCTTCCATAGTTTGATAGCAAAATTAAATTTAAAAAAATGTTATTATCTTTTTTGTGATCAAAATTAGAATTTTCAAATTCTAGACAAAAGTCCACAAGTTGGTCTACAAATTTTGTAGGGCTTTACAAAATCAACATTTGTCTTTTCTTGACTTTTTCATATCACGCTCTTTTGGCCCTAAATTTTTATTTTAGTTTTTTTTCAGATTAAAAACTAAAAAAAAGTATTGTTGGAATTTTTAAGTTGTTTTAATAAGCACATAAAAGAATACATTTTTGTGATTTAAAGGGAAAAAATTGTTGAAATAAATACAAATTTTTGAAAGAATTAGAATATTACCATAATTTTTCAATTCATGTTAGTATTCACAGTATTTTGAATTTTAAAATGATTACGAGGTATGGAATTAAATCTTCAAATATGCCCTTATTTTTGTTTCAACACAGATGAAAAAGACAGACAATCGCGTTCGTTTATAAGGAAGTAAGATGAAAAAAATAAACTGTGTAAATAATTCTAATCTTTACATTCTGACGCTGACTTATCGTACTTCAAAGATTGACGACATTGCCTTGACATTGTTCTAATGAACTTGTAAATGTTACACATATGCGTTTCATACCGAACCCTTCTATTTTCTATTTATTGTTTTTCTATCCCATTCTTTTAATTAAAATATTCCCTAAATAACCCGAATAATTCATATATTTTCACTAAGCAATTTTGATGATTTTTCTGAAAACCTATCCGCAAACCTAGTATAATCCAGGAATTTTTTCGAGAGCTTGCTCAATTTCAAAATATTCAATATAAAATTAAAATGATAATCATTATTTATTGATAGAAGTCACTTCATATTACTCATTTAACTATTTTGTCGAAAATTATTTCTGTTTTTGCTTTTTGTATAAAATTAATACTTTTATCTGAAAATTTAACTATTCTAATTTTGGATAAAAATCCATCCTATTTCTTGAAAATACAACAGCTTATTTGCAATATTGTCTCTTCCTTGATAGAAAAATCGCTCGTAGTTGAAAATTCAAATAATGTTAAAAAGCCGTCTTTTTCTTGAACTCAACTATCTTTGGTTCAGAATCAAAAAAAAAGTTGGGTTCAAATTTGTACTGCAACACTTTTTTAAAATGAGAATTTAATTACTTTCCTAAATTTTATTCTCTTTCGTTAAAAATGAATTTTGTTGTTGAATATTCATAATTTTAACTGAAAAATCATCTCGTTGTTTGTAAAGTGAGCTATTTATTGAATATTACTTAATTCTTTGGTTATCACTTTAACGTTCTTGTTGAATTTCTTTTTTGGAAATTTTTTAAAACTGAAACTGTAATATAATTATTCTACAAAAAATGTAATATTCTACCCAATAGTGAAATCTTCTTCCCAATAGTTAAATTTTCATAAAAATACTTTCACGTTATTTTTCAACACGAAAACTTAAATCTTCAATCCCAAAGTTAAATTTTAATCCACATGATCTTGTAACATATTACGTTAATTCGTTACGAATAAGATGGATGCAATGTTTTATCTGTGTAGCTTATTTTAATTAAAAAATAAGATTTTTTAACAATAAATTTTTCTCCTCAATGGAAAAGATAAATTTTAAACAATGAAGATCAATTTTTTCGAAGAAATGACGAATTTTCAACAAAATACATGAATTTTCAATAAAAATCTTGAATGTTCAACTTATAGAAGGTAAATTTTTAACCAAAAATAGAACAGTTAAATTTTCAGTCGAAAAGATTAATTTTTTCAACAAAGTGATTGATTTTTTTTATAAAAAGAAGATTAATTTGTAATCAAATATTTACATTTGCAACGATAAAGATTGATTTTTCCTTGAAGAAGAAAGATTATCTATAAAAAATAGTGACACTTTAAAACCCTAAAAGAAATTGTAACAAAAAAGCTAATTTTATTAAAAGTATTTAACCTTTCATTAAAAGAGTTAAATTTTCATAAAAGTAGTTTATTTATTATTCGAAAATAAGAATTTTTAATAGAAAAGTTGATTTTAATCCAAAAAGATGAAATAATTTCTACAAAAATCACATATGCATAACTGGTTTAGAATTTAATTCGGTCAAACCAAAAGATATGAAGTCAAAATCACTAAAGAGTAGGCAATATTTTTTCTGATTGAGATTTAAAGCGAAAAGGAAGGAAGAGCCTTCCTTTTCGCTTTAAATCTCAATTAGAAAAAATATTGACTACCTCTTTAGTGATTTTGACTTCTCATCAGTTACTAAACTTTTCTCAGGCGTCTGCTTTTAGATTTTATTGAATTCTTGTGGTCCTTATGGAAGGGTACGTTTTGAAATATTTATTTTTAATGTCAATAAATTAATGTGAAATAGAATAATGTTGAACGCAATTCTAATGTATACAGTAACACGCTATGAACTGTAAATGGGTTATTTCTGTCAAGATAAAGCATTCTATTTACACGGTTCAGAATATTGAATGCAGGAGACGTATAATTTCCCCTAGCTTGGTTATCCCTGAATCAAAATTTCAAGGAAGAAATCTGTCACGTCAAGTTTTAAAAATAATTGAGTTTAAGAATGTTATACTGGATGTCTATGACATTATAGAAAGATTTCGCATTCGGATGGGATGCGGCTACCAAAAATCGATGAAAAATAATAATGCCCTTTATCAATTCATAAGCACTTGTAATACCTATATGTTACAGAATTATCTGTCCGGTATTAATTTTATGGAATCAAAAATTTTTCATTTCTGATCCTACTTAAAGTAAAAAATAAATAGAAAATTAAGTTTAGTATTAAGAATAATATATTGAGTATATTATAATGCACTCACTAGTTAAAGCACTGAAACCGATGCAGATAAGGAATAATATGCTGATCTCCATTTCTGCGCGATAGATACCCAACGATTGAGAATTTGAAGTCAATACTTAATCTTTTGACGATGAAAGGTAACTGACACCCTTTTTAGATTGTCCTCTTTTATACACCCAAACCTCGCGTTCAGTGCCCCCGTTTTCGGTCTTCCTGGAACTGTCGGTAAAAAGATATTGAGGGGAACAGGGCGAGAGCGGTAACGACAGTCGTCGTGACAGGGACGCAGAACGGGGGAAATGCAACCATAGTACGAACCAACAACAGAAATCAGCTAACAGGATAATGTGGGGATGAGAAAGCACCAATTGGATTCACCGGCGGTTTCAGTCATTCAAATGTACAAGGGACAAACTGATAGCGATTGGTGCAGCTTTGTTCCCACTTTTTCCTGCTAGCTGTGATCTTTGTTACCGGAAATCCCTATCGAAGCATCACCCACCTGGGCCGCAGCGCGCAACTACTCAATGAAGTGTCTTGAGCAAGGGCATGCATTCCAATTAGAAATGGTTTAGGTGGTCCTGACTGTTTACGTTTCGATTACTTCGAATTTAGTCCAAGGCTATTTGACGGCAACCCACGACACTGGACTGAGAGCGAAAATATGGTGTATACGAAGCGGATTGAGGAAGCTTGTTCATCTTACATAGTACAATTTTTCATATCTACAAGGTTCATTACACATTCAAGCTTCGTATTTGATTCTGTTAGTCATTTCCTTAATTTGTCTCCAAGTCTATGAATTTGAATAATAATTCAAATAAATTGTTATTGTGTCTTCTTATAATTAGGGTTCAGTTTATATTTAAGTGAAATTAATTTTTGTTATAGATTAAATTCAGTCTAAACCCCTTCAAATTGCTAAGGTTTTATTTAAAAATATTGAAGTTTCAACGAAATAGATTACATGATCCTTAACCAAATAGTAGAGTTTTTCACCAAAATGGTTCATTCCTTACCGAAAAATGTGATTTTTTAATAAAATGCCCGAATATTTAACCATAGTTCAAACCAGAATCTATCATTTAAATTTTCAGCTGAAGGAATTAATTGTTAAATGTTCAGTAAAAAAATTAATTTTTAACCAAAAACAAACAATTTTCCAAAAACACTGTTCTATCTTTAATCAAGGAAATAAATTTCTAAGAAGGGTTTTCAACTTTCAAGCAATTAGTTAAATATTCTACCGAAAAGGTAAATTTTTAATTCGAAATTGATTAATTGATTTTTTGTAACGCATGCACGGAATGTTCGATTTTCGAGGCATGTATAGCGTGAGGAAAGTGACCAATTATGAAACCGCGTTAAAAAGTAGTTACAGAAAGACTTAATCGCTCGCATTCCTAATATTGATATGTGGTTTTGTACAGTGATTTACGTAATTTGCGAAAGAAACCTCGAGTGGTGCTTCACATTCCATCCCTGACTATTCCTTCGTAGTAGGAACCGTGTACGAACAACTACGATCAGCTTATCGTGCGTGCTGTCAAATTACGGTTTCATTTTTGCTTCGAAGTTCAGTAGTTATTTTAATTTTCAAGCTTACTTTAATTTTTAATTTTTAAAAAGGTTAAGAAAATCTAATGAAAACTCCAGTAAAAAACAAGAACTCAACGACCAAATTTGGACCAAAATAAACCAACAGCAAATGCTCCAATTGTAATCTGAAAAAAATTTGTTTAAAAAAAAAATTTCAGAAAAAAATAAAAAAGAGGAAAGAAAAATGAGAAGGCAACCAATCACATTCCCTTCCTCCTCTTTTTCTTTCTTTCGTCTTTTTTATTTTCATTATCAAATCACAATAAAAGAACATTAAAATTACAAAATAAAATTATAATACCAACATTTCGGCACTCATACAATACCCTTATCAAGGCAAGAAAAATTAATAACAGCACCAAAGAACAGGTGTTCTTTCTTTGATACCTGAATATCGAATGAGAATCTGGTCCAAATTTGGTCGTTGAATTCTTTTTTTTTACAGGAGTTTTCATTAATTTGATGATTGGACGTTATATAAGACTTTTGATTTGTATTTTAATCTAATTTAAATGTCTTCCATTTTAAGAAAATCTAAATTAAAAAGATTTCTTCTTGTTTTGATTGTCTCTCAAATCGAAGATTCCATTCACTTTTTACAAAAAATATCGTATGCAACATGTGTATAAAGAAGGCAGTTATAACTATTGTGACATTTGCTATACCTGCCATCGGCTTATCTGCGGCTCGTTTCCAGCTCGTCTACGGCTCGTTTTCAGCTCGCCTCCAACTCGCCTTGGATTCGCGTCTGTCTCGTACGCCAAACTTCACAGTCGTTTGGAACTGCCCGCTTTCCGCACTTGTTGCACTATATACTATTTCGATTAAAAACTATCAATTTCCAAACGACAAAGGAAAATTAAGTTTTCATTTGAAAAAATAAAGTGTCAAATAAAAATATGTGAAATTTTAGTAAAATAGCTACTAAATAAAAGAAAACCAAATAACAGAACCAAATAAAATAATTCGAAACTAAAGAATCGAATTTTCAACCAATAGAATTTAATTCTGATCTACAAATATCAGAGTAGACACTTTAGTTTGTAAGAATTTACTAACACTAAAAATAGTTCGCTTTTTTTATTATGTTCTGTTAATTCACGTCTCATTTTAAATTAATTAAATGAAAAAGGGAAGTTTATTGAAAACTATGGGAAAAAATCTGACCGCTGCGAGGGAACATTCTCATCGCGCGCTATGCGCGCGGCTCGCTTCGCTCGCAAGTTTGAGCTAGCGTAGGGCACGCGGGTGTTGGTTCTCGCGCTTCACGCTCGATAGTATATTTATATCGCTATATTTTATGCGCTCGGTCTTTATATATTCCCCACACTTGTGCACATGCTTTGTAAAACTAAAGTTCATGGAATAAAAAAACTGTAATTTCGAGATTGTGAATTCTCTTTTGTTAAAGCTCCTTCGGCTTTAACGAAGCCATTCTCATCACGTATCTCGTGCTTCGCACTCGAATCTCTCCCTCGAATCGTATGTCAGTTCCATAAATGTATATTATTACAATGCATAACAGGAGTTGGTATTAAAACAGACGCAGTTTAATTGTCTCGTTCAAAGCAACGCTGAAAAAATGTAATTTTTGGAATTTCCATTATACATCGTGCGTTATTTGGTTTGAAATGTTCCTTTTCGTGTGTTTTCTGAAATTTTCTAAACGCTATAACTCTCGCAATTTTTGGTTTTGTGATAAAAGAAATTAGGATAAATTTGTTCATATTTTTGAATACTATGAATATCCTTACAGAGAATTTTAAAATTATTAAAAAATTGGTCTCAAAAATGTGAAAAATGTGCTCAATTTTTGAATTTTTATCCAAAATGGCTGGCTAACACACTTCACCTTTCATTTAGGAGACTAAAAGAGTTTGTCAAAGGGAAATCTAATAGATTAACTTTTTCAAAAGTTATCACGGAAACAGACAGACAGACATACAGATACAGCTATACAGAAAGATATCCAGACAGACAGACACATTTGTAAAACCCTGGTTTTTCGCTTCAAGGAGTCTCAAAATGAGGAGATTTGACAGAAACTGGGAGGGGGGGATTTTACAAAAATCTAATACCTTCTCGGATGAGAATGTAAAAATGGAATTTTCAACAATTGAGTTAAACTTTCAGTCATGAGGATGGCTTTTTAAAAAATTGTTGGATTTTCAACCAAATAAGACAATTTTACCCTAAAAAAAATTTTTTAGGATAAAACAACAATCTAACACTGACAGTAAGTATAACAATAAAAATTTGAATTTTCGATTTTTTCACGATAATTCAAAAAGTTGATATGATATTCTTGTAGGACTTTGAAAAAGTAATTTTTTTCTTCTGTTGAATTCTTTTCCTATCGTGCGTTCTTAGACTTAAAATACTAATTTTCGCTTCTTGGGGGGATTTTTAAAATGCCATAATTCTGCTAATTTTGATTTTATCGAAAAAAGGCATTGGGATAAGTTGTTCATATTTTCTCGCCTTATAAAGATCTGTTGATAGAATTTTCAGATTTGATGAAAAAGTGGTCTCAAAAATTTTCAAAATACTCCAACTTTGAGTTTTCATCCAAAATTGCTGATTAACGAGCTTCATTCATCTTCTTGATCCCTCCAGCGGTGTGCCAAATTGCAACTCAATCTGACTAGTCTTTCAAAAGTTATGTGATATACAGACGACGACAACGACGACAGACACCGACGTAAAAACTGTTTTTTCTGACTCAGAGGGCCTCAAACGTCGAGAAAAGAGAGGGAAAAAGCCTAAAAATTTGTTTATCTTAATTATCAATATACACATCAGTTACCATACTTAATTACGTAACTGTTCCATGTGGAGGGAGAAGCAGAGAGATTTTTTTATGATTTTTTATGGGGGTTGGGGTGGGGGGCTTTCATTCATCTACGTAATATTTGAAATTCGCCGATAAAAAAAACATAAATCGCAACAATGTTAAAAAAAGTTAATTATGAATTTAAGTATGCGTGCCAAACAAACCCCGTAAGTGAAAAACGTACCCAGCCTACATAAATTTACAAATAAATCATGCGATTTTACTGGTTAGGGAAAAGTCAGAGATTAAAGAAAAATCTGTCTTGAAATATTATTGGTCAGGGAAACTTAAAAATTGTTTAGGGATAAGTGAAAAAATTATTTTAATGAAAACTTGCGGCATCTCTGACATAATATTCTTGTCACTAATTTATTTGCCTGGTATTTATATATACTTTTTCTTCAACGCCACCCTTTGTGGTTTGAAAATTCATTTTTTTACATTCTCATCATTTATTTTGTAGAAGATTTACCTATAGCTTTGTTTAAAAATTTTGTAAGAACCACTTCCTTGTCCAAGAATCATATTTCTATTTTAAAATTCACCTCTTTGGTTGAAAGTTTCACTATTTTGTTTGTAATTGATATTTTTCTATTGGAAATTTTACTTGATTGGGTAAAAGTTAAAGTATTTGTTAAATGTTTGTTTTTATTAATGAAGCTCAATAAAGAAAAAATTAATTCTCTACTACTTTTTAACACAAAAGACACAAAAGACAAATCGTCAACAAAATAGTAGAGGTTTTACTAGACAAAATCCGGACCAAAAGGATGATGACCAAATTTTTGATTAAGAATAATTAACTTTTAACCAAATATATTTACATTTCTTTGTTGGGTTCCATGAATTCAGTGCATATTTAAACAATAAAAGAGAGAAAAAAAGACGAAGAAAACTTTCTGTTTTTTTAAAGAAAATATTCTAATTTATTTATTTTACTATATATCATTATTCATTAATTGCGTATTGAACAAATGCTAATTTTGTGAAAACGTGTCATTTCATTTAAGGCTATAAATAATAATTTTGAATAAGGCTATAGAAATTGAAAACATGAGAAATCGGTAAGTTAAAAAAAGAACGGGTTGCTTAAGAAATTTAACTTTTTTCAAACCAATGAGATTGCAATTTACCGAAACGGAAGAATGGGCTAAACACACGAATTGATTGGTTCCTGTGTATTTAAGACAGGTAAAGTGAACATTCATCTTCCGTGTATCTTATTTCCTAGTATTAAAAGCGTAAAGAATTTAAAATTCGAGAATCAACCAATTCTTAATAACAAGAGTATACCAATTTTTGTAAACTATTTCAATAAATTAATAAACTATTATATCTGACAGATATAAATAAAAGAAGTCAGATCTACTTTTATTTATTTTCACGATTGTGCAACATGAATTTCACCCATTATATTTAGCCGACTTAGGGATATCTTTTTAGAACTAAAGATAATTCGATTCCTAAGAGGAGTAGGAACGATATTATTAATTTTTTTACCTTTTCTATTTTCTTTTCTTATTTTAAACAACTTTGAAAGAGAGAATCTTTAAAAAAATATTTCCTTTCTCAGCTTCAACTTTCAAATAAATTTGTGGACAACTCGACTTACAATTTGAAAATACAAACAAGGTCAAGAATTGGTTGCTTATACAATTTTATTAATACAAACAAATTTTAAAGTCATGCGTTATTTTCAAACTTTTCCCATGTAAAAAAACTGTGTTGTCTAATAGATATCAGAGCAGCAGCTCAAAGCTACTAACCTGGAGACATTTGTTAACACCTAATATTTAGCTTAGTTATAAATAATTTTAAATAAAATAAAATCTGCGTCCTCTCGTATGGGGAAAATTGGTCCTGATTTTTATATTTATCAGAATAGCTAACTAGTTTCACTTATTGCCGAATATTATCAATCAGTAAGATTTACATTTGTTATAAATAACTTAAATTGAAGATAGGCGATATTGCTATTTTTTGCCGAAAAAAATTCGCTGTATCTAGTATGTATAAAATTTCTTTTTTAGATATAATAAACTTAAAATTATGTTCCTTTATAAATATTGAAGATTGACAAGTTTATAAATTAGCATCCCGTTTTCTCATTTACAAAAAACTAATTTCCATCTTATTTATGTATAGAGATGGAACTTTCCTATTTTTCAACATAAATTATATACAGCAAATAAAAATGTTAAATAAATTTTTTAGTAGAATAAGTAGGTAGCAGAGAGAAAAAATTTTTTTTTAACAAAACAAATTATAAAATAAAAATTTTTTAAATATATTTTTATAACAAGAGTAAAACTAATTTCAAA
>JAWWLR010040307.1:0-10168 GCA_035041075.1 Acraspis erinacei | reverse complement strand
GATCTATAATTTTCGTTGAAAATTAATCTCCTTGATTGTAATTCAGTTTTTGGGGTAAAAAATTGATCTTTCTGGTTAAAACTTCATACATTTTCTTAAAAAGTCATCTTCTTTGGTACAATTTTTTTAATTTCTGATTAAAAATTCGATTGATTTGTTAAAAATGCTTGCTTTTAAAGAAAAAATTGATAATTTTCCTTTAAATTCAAATTTTGCTCGAAAATTCAACTTTTTAGTTGATAAATCATCTATTGGGTTAAAAATTCAACTTTCTCCGTTGAGAATTAATTATTTTTCTATTGAAAATGTACTATGTCAACTTTCGTTTAAAATACAAAAATTACCTTATTTTTAGTTGCAAATTCAACTTTCTGGTTGATAATTCATTTTCATAACCGAAAATATAACTATTCCATTGCTGGCTGAAAAAAGATCTTTTTGAGTTAAAAATTCATATATTTGATAGGGAAAATTCCCTTTTCTGGTAAACAAAAAAATAATTTTCTTCCTTGAAAACTCACATATTTTGTTCAAAGTCATTTTTTATTGAAGATTCATTATTTTAATGGAAAGTTAAGTTTCTTGTTCCCAAGCTTATCTATTAAGTTTAAAAATTTTGTTTCGGTTCAATGTATTAATTATTTTAACTGAAAATTTAACAATTCGACTTTTTGCTTCAAAGTTACCTTTTTTCGTTGAAAATTCGGGTATATTGTTGAAAATTCATCTTTTTGGTAAAATAAGTTTTTTTTTAGTAAAGTAATTTTTATGCTTAGGCTGAGGGCCTACGAATGATACCAATTGCATGGGACAACCTTTTTTTTATTAGTTTAGGCAAAAATGATTTTGCAACGAGCGTTTTTAGAATTTAATTAAATAGTTTTATGAAAATAAAATAATTATATATAAATATAATAAGAAATAAATTTTGCACGCCTTATAAAAAAATATATTATTTTGTCCCATGCAATTGCTATTATTGTCTGACCCTCAACTTGCAGACATCTTGTCGGCTGACGTCACATGAAATGAAGATCATGTCGAGGGATGCTACGTCGATAGAAAACAATACAAAAAGTGTTCCTATAATTTTAAAGTAACATGGATTGAAAAATCCTTTGGCAAATCATTTTCTGCCGCTCTGAAACAAATTTTAATCATTTATTCAGTAAATTCTATTGGGAAATATAAGAGTGATTGCTAGTTACGTCGATGGATACGATAAAAATATACAAGGTTTTGTTGGCCGTTTTTTTATTTGAAAAGAAAGTTCCTAATGCTTATTCTCAAAACTTAAAGGGCGAATACTGAAATGCTTCTTCCTCAATTCAACGTCCAAGCAGGACCCAAAAAGGTATTTGTAATTTTCAAACGACAGCTATATGTGCATTAACATAACCTCAAAAATATTTTCAAAGACACTCAGTTTTGCATGCATATGTAGTGTATATTGCATTAAAATAAAAATATTCATGATAAACGTGAATCCAAAGTTACCTCTGGTGTGTGTGGGCATCTGTTAAAAAGATTTTTCGTGTAAATAATATTTTTTTACTCCAGCTTGAAATAATATAACCAATTTTTTACTGTGGAACTTGTTAAAAGGTGCTAAAATGAAAATCATTATCAAGTTTTAAAATCATGCAACCAGTAGGTTTAATCATATAATCCAAGGACACCAAAGTGCCCTGTCTATGGAGAATTACGCTTATATTAAAAATTTATTTATCGCTATTGTGAATTTTGTTGGTTAGGTTTTGCATTCGTTGTTTTTAGGTGCTACGCCTCTTCCTTTTTGTATACAATCGCCTGTTGAATAAAAAATGTAATGAGTTAATTATATTTACGTTATAAGTATATATAATTATTATATGAAAGAGAGAGTAAAAAAAGCATTCAAGCTGAAAAAGTATTGTAGAAAATTAAACAATGATACTAGTGATCAATTTAATTGTCTTTCGTAAAAAAAAATCATAATTTTGTTAAACCTTTATAGAAGTTGACAAATAAACTAGACAAGTGTGATATATTTACCAGATTTTTCAGCTTCATCTCTGGTATGATATGAACTAATCGCATGCGAATAACATCTATACAATTTATCATGGCTTTGGTTAGCCCAATTACCTTTGAAGATACAGGTCTCTGTAAATTAAATTAGTACTATTAATTAGCGATTATAAATAAAAAAACCTGAATGAAAAGACGAATTTTGTAGAAGACAGTTGAATTAAAAAAAAAGAGGTAAGGTAAATGCACCTATTTGCGTCCGTGTAAGGGTTACGACAGAATTTAAGACCAATTAAAAGTGTAATTCATTCCGATCCGCTAAAAAAACCTGTTACTGATCTAAGAATATATATTATTTTATAAAGAAAATTTTTGTTTTGATAAATTGATACAAATTGCACCGGAAAATCTGTAAATCACGCAAAGATGTCATTGTAGGTTGTTGCGTCCGCCTGATTCGCTTTTGGATGTATTTGCGTCACTGGTACTTGATGCGACAGCACCATTTTGCGTCCGGTTCGAGCGCAATGGTTAGATCGCAAATAGGGACAGAATTTGTAGGACCCTATTTGCGTCCGCTCTTCAGAGGTTATGGTCAGGTTTGGGCGCAAATAGGTGCACGGGTGCAAATAGGTGCATTTACCTTAACTGTGAACTAAAAAAGATGATCTTTTAAATAAAAATATGACTTTTCTACCACAAATGATAAAATTTTAAACCAAACGAACGAATATTTAATAAAATCGTTAAATATTTTAATAATTAAGAGGATTTTAACCCAATTCCAAATGTTTAATAAAATAGATGAATTTTCTGCGCCAAGAAATAATAGTTTGAACTAAAAATAAAATAGTTAAATCAACAGTTCAAAAAATTAATTTGATGTGAAAACTGATGAATTCTAAACGAAAAATTGTGTTAGTCAATATATAAACCAAAGAACATTTCAATTTAAAATTAAAAAGAAATAAAGATATATTTTCAATCGCGAAAAATGAGTTTTCTACAACAAGAAGTAGATAAATTTTCAAGAAAATGATTAACATAAAAAAATTGTTTTATTTTAAAACAAATAGTAAAATCTGATAAATGAAAGGACAGATTTATTATAAGATAGTTAAATTTTCAAAATAAAGTGAATTTTGGAATAAGAAAGACAATCCTTAAAAAAATTAATTTTCTGCCACAAAAGATGAAATTTTAAACCAACTGGACGAATATTCAATAAAATTGTTATATTTTTGAACAAGTAGGAGAATTTTAACAAAATTCCAAATGTTTACTAAAATAATTGAATTTTCTGTGCTAAGAAATGATAGTTTGTACTGAAAATACAATAGTTAAATTATCAGACCAAAAAATTAATTTCATATAAGAAATAATGAATTCTAAACGAAAAATTGTGATTATCCATGCATAAACCAAAAAAAAATTAAGTTTAAAATTAAAAAGATAGAAAGAGATATTTTTAATCACAAAAGATGCGTTTTCTACCAAACCAAATAGTTCAATTCTCCACAAAATAATTAAATTTCAACGAAATTATTTTACTTTAAAACAAATAGATGAGTTTTGATCCTGCAAAGATAAATTTTTAGCCAAGAAGATTATTTTTCTAGCAAAAAATTAAGATTAAAAAAATATAAGTCTTTAATGCAAAAATTTGAGTAAAAGAAACAAAGGACTTTTATGTCCGAAAATGTGAATTTGGAATCAAAAAATGAGCTTAAAAACCATTAATATGAATTTGCAACCAAATATTTGAAGGTTTAAATAAGGAAGATAAAATTTGAACCTAACACGATTAAGATAATTTTGCAGCTTAAAATATTAATTCAACAAAAATAAAAACAAATTTTCTACAGTATGAATATTTAAATATACATAGATTATATTAATAAATAAATAATATTGAAGAAAACCGTTAGATTTTCAAACAAGAGGATTTTAAGAAAATTCTAAATGTTTAATAAAATAGTTGAATTTTCAGCACTAAAAATAATAATTTGAAATAAAAATAGAATATTTAAATCAGCATTTAAAAAATTAATGTTTAACAAAACAATTAGATTATCAACCAAAACAATGAATTTTATATACAAAATTATGAATTCTAAACAAAAAATGTCATAGTCTATATTTTAACCAAAAAAGATTGCAATTCTAAATTTAAATAAAAAAAGCTTTATTTTCAACTAGGAAAGATGTCTTTTTTGATCACAAAAAATAGTTAAATTTGAAAAAAAACTAAATTCAAAAAATAGTTCAATTTTAAAACAAATAGATGAATTATTTTTCTGAGAAGATGAATTTTCAACCCAAAATTTAAAGTTTTAAATAAGAAAGATAAAATTTTAACCAAAAATGGATATTAATATATATAATAATATATGATATATGATGAGTTTCCAAACCAAAAGGACGAATATTTAATAAAACCGTTACATTTTTGAACAAGGAAGAAGATTTTAACAAAATTCTAACTGTTTCATAAAATAGTTGTATTTTCAGCACTAAAAAATACTTACGACTAAAAATATAATATTTAAATTATCTATCAAAAAATTAATTTTATATACAAACCTATGAATTCTAAACTAAAAATGTAATCGTTCATATTTCAACTAAACTAGATTTAAATTTTAAATTAAAATAAAAGAAAGATGTATTTTCAACCACAAAAGATGAATTTCCTACCACATAAGATAGTTCAATTTTCAACAAAATAATTAAATAAAGAAAAAATTGTTTAATTTTTAAACAAATTGATAAATTTTTGTCCTAAAAAGATGAATTTTCAACCGAGAAGATTAATTTTCTTGTAAAAAAAAGATTAAAAAATGTTAAGTCTTCAATTAAAAAAGTGGATTTAAAAAAATGGGCGTTTATGCCCGAAAATGTTATTTTTGAACAAAAAATTTAATTGACAAACCATTAGTAATTCTTTTCAACCAAATATTTGAATGTTCAAATTGGAAAGATAAAATTTTAAAAAATGGATTTGATTATTTTACATCTTAAGAAATTAATTTTAAACAAAAAAAAACGAATTATCAACCAATTTTTTTTAACTAAACAGACAAATACTGTACAAAATAGACAAATTATCATCTGAAAAAATTAATTTCTCAAAAAAGGAGGATTAATCTTCGGGAAGGTTACAGGAAAAAAAAATTTCATCTGATTTCTGAGAAAATTTGTAACAATTGTTTATTTTAAAAGATTATTTTGAAAAAATTTAAGTGTCTTAAAAAAATCAAAATATTTTTGAAAAGCTCAATGAAAAAAAAATCTTGAAGATTTATACCTAACTTTTAAAATTATAAAGTGCAATTGTGAAACATTTTTCGTTTGATCGAAAGAATAAGAAGGTCGAAGAGCTCTAAATGTAACACATTTTCCAGTCATTGATAACAAATACAAACAAAATTATTTTTCACAAGCTTATCTCTGTGGCATTAATTTAATTTAGGTACAGAGAATCCTTTTCTTCTATGTAATAAAAAATCAAATAATTTTACTGTATATCAAAATAAAATTTGAGGTAACATATGAAAAATAAAATACTTAAAAAAAGGTTTTGCATTCTGAATCAATGAAATTTGAAAATCGACTTTTTCATAAAGGAACCGATTAATTTTCTTAATTTGTTTCCTTAAATGTTTGTGGGATAGCAGAAAAACATATACCATAACGAAAATCATAGTGAAAAAAATACATTAAGCCACATTTATTACATATTTTAAGGCCCCGACGGGATTTAAAATTAACTAAATACTAATATTAATTTTTCAAAACAAAACCAGCTGATAACTTAAAAATTTGTCTTTTAATTTTCACGGAATAGCAGAGAAGCATAATTAATAAAAATCGATGGGAAAAATGTTGTACAATATTTGTTATATAGTTTTAAGGATTTTTTGCATTAAAATTATTTATTAAAATTATTTAAAATCGAACAATTTTGATAGGAGAAATGAAAACTAAAACTTTTAGGTGTTCGATCTGTTATCACTTAAAAATTATATTGCAAATATTCTGAATTCAACTAAATTTAATTGAACTTACCCCTAGCTTCCTTTAATGTAAGCTCTGTTATTTTTGGCGGTTGCTTCCTCTTCCAACATTCACTACTATAAATAAAGTATTAGAGAAAGAAAATAATTAAAAGTCGCATTGCTTTGGATGTTAATGGTCTTTAATATTAAATATTTTTCATACTGTCTAATCGAATAACTGAACATTCTTTTCGTGACCTTGGTCTATATAAATAGATAACAAATGCCCCTCCATTTTTTATGACGAATATGAAATGTGCAACACCAACAAAATTGGTGACCTTTATTTACCACATTTCATTTAGACTCAAAAAAAAAGAAAATATTGCAATAGAAACTTTTCAAAATTATAAAATTTCAGAAATATAAAAATCCCGAACTGTGAAGTTCCCTGATAACAAAATTCATGACCCTGTAAAACTACCAAAATATTATTGAAGACACACTTTTTAAATTGTTAAAGTTTTCAGATATTATTGTTGAAATTTAAAATTGAAATAAATGGATAAGCTCTTTTGTTTTTAAACTTATTTTTTACGGATAAAAGAAAATCTCTTCGGGCTATCTACAAATTATTATTAAAAAATTCATCCATCTTTTTTGGCTGGACAATTTTTATGTATCAATTTTTTTCGGACCTTCTGTCGTTTCTTAATAGAATTATATATTTTCAATATTTAATGTTATTTTCTATAATTGAAACAAAAAGTGCGTTCTATAAAAAAATTAATTAAAAATGTTTAGCTCTTGTTTAAATAAGAAATTTTTGTTTAATCATTTTTTTATAGCTTGTGGTGTTTAACCCAAATTTTCATTTTTCTATTTGTAATTTTATTTTTTGCGATTAGACCTAAACTACGCGTTTCATAAAAAAGTAATAACTGATTTCTAGATATTTTTGGGGTAAACAACTTTTGCCCATTTTTTCGTAGATTTGGTCATTTTTACCAAAAAAGATTTGTTTTTCTTCATTTTTACTGTCGCTTTTTTACTGTCCTTAATTTATAACACGAGTTTATACCAAATTTGTTTATATTTTTTCGTTAAACAACTTTTACCTTTACATTTTTTCGTCTCTTGTGTCGTTTAAAAAACAATTAAGTTTCTTATTTTTATTCTAATTTTTTATGATTAAAGCAAAAGCTGCACGTTCTATAAAAAATACCAAACTTGTACTTCTTTTTTGGACAAGATACTTTTGTCTAAACATTTTTTTACAGTTTGTGTCGTTTGTCCAAAAGATTCAGTTTTTAATTTTTACGTTTAGTTTTTGCAATTGAAACCGAAACTACGTGTTTTATCAAAAAACGATTAGTAAAAAATTTGTAGCTATTTTTTGGGCGAACAAATTTTGTCTAATTTTCTTTCGTAGCTTATGTGTTTTTGAGAGTTTATATTTTTTTGATTTAAAATGTCCATTTTCTTTTTTGTTGTACTTTGAAAATGCTATAACTCTGTTAATTTTATTTTCATAAAAAAAAACAAAAAAAAACGCAAGGATAAATTGTTTGAGTTTCCGAGTATACTAAGAAACACCGTACATAAACGAGCAAGAAAATTTCTCCCTAAATTTTCTGAAAATCCAATAACATTTAAAAAAAACAACTTTGCAGTATTCAATTTAGCACCGATTTATCTCGAAATTTCTTTTTAAACTTTTTAAAATTAAAAATTCGATTTTCTATAATGTATTTTCTAATTTTTTTAAATGGTATGCAGTTTCAAACAAAAATTGTAATTGAAGAAATATATTTTTTCCAATTATTTTAATATCAAATTAAAATAAAAAGTTTAAAAACTTGAAACCTTAAAAATTGTAGTCACTTTGATAAAAATATTTCATTTTTTTATTTTTAATTGATAAATAATATGTATCAAAAAAATATTTTCAATTGCTTCAATTCGGTAATTTTCTTTTGGTATTTTTCAGAAGACCCGATTTTTTCTTTAAAGAAATCATTTTCGAGAAAATATTAAAAAATATGTCGAAAAATTTCAAAAGATGTTTGCTTCCTCGTAGATGCAGATTTGTAATGACCTCAATTTTCAAAATTATTACATTTTCATCAAAAAAGGTGTTACATTCTTGAAATTACTTTTAAAAAATGAATCTATTAGGTTGGCATTTGACGCACTCTTTAAGTGTCGAAAATTAAAGGTCAAGATCGTAATACAGCCATTTTGGGATGAAAATTCAAAAAGTGAGCGAATTTTGAAAATTTTGGTGACCACTTTTTTCAAGATTCGAAAATTCTCTGTACGATTATTCATATTGCTTGGAAATACGAACTTTTTTCTGTTTTTGGCTTTTTTTGATAACAAAAATAACAAAGTTATAGCACTTACAAAATTAAAAAAGAACGAAAATTTTAAGCTAAATAACTCACGATATGAAAAAATGTCAAGAAAAGAAAAACATTACTTTTTGAAGGTACTATAAGATTATCATAAAAACTTTTTGAATTTTTTCGACGAATTAACAATTTAAATTTTTGCGACACAAAATATAATGAAATATAAAAAATTCCATTTTGCGGTCAAACTAAGTAAAATACGATAAAGGATAAATAGATAAAAATTATGTATCCAAAAAATTTCTAGAAATTTTTTATTAATAAATCTTTATAGGACGCGTACTTTTGGTTTTATTATTTTTAAAAATTAAAAAAGTAACAGTTTTTGCTTTAATCGTGAAAAATGAGATTGCAAATACAAAAAATTTTATCGTTGGAAAAACGATGTAAGGTAGGATACATCGGGCTTCTCTAACTCTCAGCATTTCGTTTATTGAACGAATTTTGAGCAACAAAAAACTTCCCACGAGAAAAATGTTAGCAACAGTACAAAGAAGTTTTATGGAAAATTTTAGCCCAATCAAATTGAAATTCAAGAAATTATTAACGTCTCAAGTAGCTAGCGGCTAGGCGATTCGTGCGCGGATTGTAATGAGAATCTCAGAACCGATTCATAATACAATTCACCGGTGCCAAAAATAAAAAACTAATCAAGTAATCAAGTAATATCATAGTATTATGAATAAATAAATAATATTGCATAATGTAAAATGATTTATTCATTTAATGTTAAGTACAATAGAACAGTTCTATTTTTGAAACAGTGAGACTCAAAATATGACTTCCGACGATGACAGCTGTTCTGAAGAAAAAATAATTACTTTGTACTTTCCCTGAACGAAATATACATATCAAAGCAAACAAGGATCTCATGAGTAAGCATACGTTAAGAAAGTATAATATTTATATTAAAGATGTTTATATATTTTTAAATTAATATTAATTAAAAAATGGAAAAAGCTTGCAAATTAAAATAATTTATTTCAACATATCCCATTCTGCAAATTGTTTAGAGATGATATGTTTTTAAAATTTTTCTCAAAAATATAACCATTCTATTTTACGTAATATTAAATTAATCAATCACTTTACATTATGTAATATTATTTATTTATTCATAATACTTTGATATTACTTGATTACTTGACTAGTTTTTTATTTTTGGCAACGGCGAACTGTATTATGAATCGGGTTTGAGACTCTCACTACAATCCGCGCGCGAATCGCCTAATCGCTGGCGATTGGTGACGTTATTAATTTCTTGAATATCAATTTGATTGGGCTACAATTTTCCATAAAACTTCTTTTTACTTTTGCTAACATTTTTCTAGCGGAAAGTTTTTTATTGCTCAAAATTCGTTCAATAAACGAAACTCTGGAAGTTAGAGAAGTGCGATGTGCGTCAGGTAGCAGAAAAAAATAAACACCAATTTTTTAAAATAAATTTTTGAATTCCTTTTGATCTATCAGTCGAAGGACATTTGGAGCTAAAGTCCCTAAAAATGTTATTTGAAAAAAGGCTAAAAACTTACTGACTGAGCACGAGTGAAAGTGAAAAACGAATTAAACTTGATTTTTCCAAAAAAGTCCGTTTTTTTTTACTTTTACCAGAAAATTAAAAAAAAAACCTTTTCCCTACGATAAAAATATGCGCATTGAAATTCCAGATATACATTTAATCTTTACAAATTAAAATTTGAATTTTTTTGAAGCATCCAGGGGTTTTCCTACTCCTGCCGAAATAAG
>JAWWLR010040243.1:0-10172 GCA_035041075.1 Acraspis erinacei | reverse complement strand
AGTTTGCAATATCTGAATAAGCAATCGAAGGCCGAGGTACAGAAATAGATGTAACATACATATATAATAGTGTTGAAAATAATATATAAAATTTCAGATCTTGGACACAATCGAGTGCAAAGCACGAGCAACGTGATGAGAATGTATTTGTTAAGGCCGAAGGAGCTTTAACAAAAGAGAATTAACAATCACCAAATTCCAGGTGTTGACGCTTTGACCTTTTCTTTTGAATTATTCTGTGCTTATATGTGGGGGGAATACAAAGTCCGAGCGCGTAGCGGGAAGCGCGAGATAAACATATTCTGGAACGCGAAGTGCGAGAACCAACAGTCGCGCGCCCTAGGCGCGAATTTTTATTCTTATAATTAGAAAGTCACAATAAAAAAATATTTGTAAAAAATAATCACCAACTTTTCTGCACTCATACGGCACTCATACAGTTTTATTTTCTTTTATTTTTCTTTTTATTTAGATTATTATTTTTTTTAATTATATTTTTTTGCCTTGGTAAGGGTGCTGTATGAGTGCCAAAACGTTCGTGATTATTTTTGAGACATGTTTTTTTATTGTGATGTGTTAAAGATAGGAATAAAAAGGACGAAAGAAATTAAAAAAAGAGGAGGAAGGGGATTTGGTTGGTTGCCTTCTCATTTTTCTTCCCTTTTTTCTTTTTTTACAAATGAAAGGTAATGAAATGAAATGTATGATAATGAAATGAAAGAGATAGGATGATTAGATTTTTTTAATCGTATAAAATGAGATTAAAAATTTAAAAAAATGGTGTGGAAAAGCGACACAAGAGACGAACAAAATTAAAAGACAAAAGTTGTTTAATCAAAAATAATTACAAGTTTGTTATCAACTACAATAAAATTTTATTTATCAAAAATTATCGCCTAAAATTACATCTACATTAAATATAAATAAATTAGATTTATGGCAAAATGACACAAGTTGCAATAAAATCTTTAATAATAATTTTTATTTGAATAGAATGCCCATTTTTTTAATGATAAAAATAAAAAAGTAACAATACTTTTATTTCGATACTAATGTATATGATGAATGTTAATAATATAAATTTATTGAAATTATATACATTTTTAGGATGAATATAATGTAGAAAAGTTCGCATTTTCGACGAAATCGAGATTCGTGATGAGAATGGGTTCGTTAAAGCCGAAGGAGCTTTAACTAAAGAGAATTCACAATCACCAAATGGCAGTGTTTGATACTTGGAGCTTTCATTTTTAAAGGGTTGCGCACAAATTTGGCGCACATAGAAAAGCCGATGATTATTTTTGATACATGTTGTTTTATTGTGATTTGCTAATAATAAGAATAAAAAGAACGAAAGAAAAAAAAGAGAACGAAGGGGATTTGGTTCGTTACCTTCTGATTTTTTTTCTTATTTTGTATTTTTTTCCCTCAATCAAAAACAAATTTTTTTCTTTTTTTAGGGGGAAAGGAGATTTTCACATTAATTTAATTATTGGACGTTAGAAAGGGTTCTTGAATTTGATTTTAATCTCATTTATGTATCTTGAGTTTTAATTTTTGTTTAATATTTAGTCTGCTATTTAGTGTGCTAACAAGATTTCTAATATAGTTGTCGATCCTAATTTTTAAATTAGGTTTTCAATGTTTTTATAAATAAACAAATATGAACAAAAAAGTGTCAATTTTTCTATTTGACGTTCCCTGTGCTCGTCAATAACAGGGAAATTGTTGAAATCACCTAAGTTGCATAAAGTAACATTAGTTAAAGATCTTCCAAAATCATACAGTAAAACAACAACAAAATGTTGTAAACAAATTATTTTCCGAAAAAAATGTTTTCTAAGATTTTCCATAAATATACGTTCTTTCAAGTTACATTGTAAGAAATTTGAATGAGAACAATATTATATTTTTAAAAAATTCTCTTAAGATTATAATTGTTTATATTAGAAACAAATTTAATGAACCAATGCAGTAATCAGGCATTTTTCGGTAGCAACATTATTTTTTTTATTTCAATTTTTTTTAATTAGGAAATTTACCATAATTTTAGAAAAATTCTTAATGTCTGGATTAATCTTATGGTTTTTTTTAAATTTAATTTTAAAAATGCATTATTCGGGCATTTGTCGGCACAAGAATTCGGTTTTTTCAATACAATTCTTTTCAGTTAGGAACTTCATGACAATTTCAGAAAAATTCATAATTGGTTGATAAATTTTATATTAAAAAAAAATTAATTAACAAGTGCTTCAAGATTGAGTAGAATGCCTTTTCCTTCTACTTTTGACTACGATATACTATTTTTAATTAACTAATCAACCAATAATGAATTTTGCTGAAATCATCATGAAGTTCCCTATTAAAAAGACTAACGTCGAAAAAAAAATCCGTCCACGTATACCCGTATAATGCATTTGTTTATTAACTGTGTTTAAGAAAATCATAAGATTGATAAAAAAAATTATGAATTTTCATGAAGTTATGATGAAGTTCCTAATTAAAAAAGTTGATATTGAAAAAAAAACAAATTTTTCTCTAGACAAATGCCTGATTAATGCAATTGTTCATTAAATTTGTTTAAAGAAGTCATAAAATTTATCAACTTATTAAGAATGTTCCTCAAATTGTCATGAAGTTCCCAACCGAATAGAATGTTATTGAAAGAAACGATTTTTTCTGCCGTCAAATGCCCAAATAATGTATTTGTTTATTCAATTTGTTTAATAAAGTCATACGATTAATCAACAAATTATGAATTTTACTGAAAATTATCATAAAATTCCTAATTTAAAAAAAATTAACACTGGAAATGTTTTTGAAGCTGTTGAACGAATTACTTCTAGTCACGAAAATATTTAAAAAGTTAACAATAATCATTGTTATACATAATTTACGTGACAAAATATCCAAACTTAAGGTTTTATACAATTTTAATTTTCCTTATTTGTTAGAATGGCTACTGATACTCTTAATATCTTATAATTTAAAAAATACTCAAATTTTAATATTTTACCACAATTATTATTTATAAAGATGGTTATTATAAAATTTTCAATTATTTTTGTAATTAAATGTAATTCCTATATTAAAATAAATCACTTTTAGCAAAAAAAAAATTGTCACCGATTAAAATACTGTTCGGCAATGTGTTCATAAAATTTGTTTATAAGAAATATATGGAATAAGAAAAAAATTATTTGTATTCTATGAGTCTTGAAACATTCATTCCGGACACTATAAAGTTGTCCTGATCTGCTATTCAAGCGTAAAAAATTGTTATGTAAAAAATTAAGCTTTTACATACTTTGCGTGGAAAAATTATTAATAAACAAATAGAGGCGGCAAAAGCTCTGATCGTCAAGCTCTTTAAATTTAATTTAATTTAATTTAAGAAATATTGGAAAATCAGAACAAACTTGAAGGCGCAAAATTGTGCGCCATATTATACTTACGATAATTTCAAAAATATTAGAAAATTTTTTATAAATATTTCAAATATTTTTAAACATTTCGTATAGAATTAAAAGGTTTTACAAAGATTTCATTGATTTTCTAAAGATTTCAGAAAGGCTTCAAAGATTTCTGAAAGATTTACCAGTTTTTAAATATTGCGGAAAAATTTTGCAGAGATTTAAACGATTTTAAAAATACGTGGATGATTTTCAAAGACTTCACAAAGATTTCAATAATTTCACAAATATTAACAAATAGTTCTTAAAGATTTACAAATATGTCTTGATTTAACAAAGAATTCGAATATTTCGGTAAAAATTCGAATAGATTAAAAATATTTCAAAAATACTTCAAAGATTTAAAAAAAATTTCAACAACTTAAAAAATGTAATAAATATTTTTTAAACATATTAAATATTTTATAACGATTTCAATTATATTTTTCAAAAATTTAAATTATTTCGCAAAGATTTCCTATAGTTTAAATTGATTTCCCAAAGATTTCAATAATTCAAAAAATGCAATAAGTATTTGTAATATCTTCTAAATATTTCAATGATATTTTCCAAAGATTTCAAAAACATTTCAAATATTTTGCAAAGATTTCGGATAGATTTTAAAGATTTCATAAAGGTTTCTAAGCTATTGCAAAGATTTCAATCATTTTAAAAAGATAATCACATACTAATAAAGTAAATAATATATTTCACAAAGATTTCAAGTTGAAAGGCACCAACTAATTGGATTTTACCAAACTTTTGGTCACCACATTGAAATCTTCATTTTGCATTTTGGAATTCTGATATCGTACTTAGATTCAAATTCCAAAAAAAACTTCGACATACCACATGTCATAGAAATCGGCCAATTCTACCTAATTTCGATCTACCATATTGGATCCGCCAGTTTGAATATTGAAATTCTGATGCCATATTCGGCTTCAGAGACCCAAAAAATCTTCGTGTGCCAATGTTCATGAGAATCGTACTAGTATAAATCTATGTACTTCACATGACGCATATTGCGTCAAACGCACTCTTGGCCATTTTTTTATTTTTTTTGGCACAATATGCGTTATACATTGTCAACGGGTTTATTATGTACCCGGGTTCATAATCAGCGACATAAAATAATTTGTCCTGCCAAATTGGATCAGCCATTTTGAATTTTTCAATTCTGATGCGATATTCAGATTCAGAGACCCAAATAACTTTGTGTATGAAGTCTAATGAAACTCGAAAGAGTATAAATCTCTTTATTTCATATGAAGCATATTGCGCCAGACGAACTCTTGGCAATTTTTTTTATGCAATATGCATCATACACTGTGAGCGAGTTAATTTTGACTACGGATTCGTCATCAGCGAATTAAAAAGCCCCTTGAAAATGCCTTTTATTTAAATCACGCAACTTTTTGTGTTTTGGTCGGCCATATTGGATCCGCCACTTTGAGACTTTGAATTCTTAAAGCATATTTAGATTCAGAGACCCAAATAACCTTTTTATACTAAGTTTCATGATAAGCGAAATAGTATAAATCTATTTACTTCTCGTGAGGCATATTGCGTCACACGCACTTTTGGCCATTTCTTTTTTTTACCCAATATGCACCCTACACTGTCAAATAGTTAATTTCCTCCACTGATTCACCATCAGTAACCTGGAAACCCACTTTAAAATGTTTGAATTCTGATACAATGTTTGGCTTCAGAGACACAAAAACGTTTATGTACCAAGTTTCATGAAAATCGAAATAGTAAAAATCTATTTACTTCACATGACGCATATTGCGTCAAACGCACTTTTAGCAATTTTTGTATGTAATATGTAGCATGCACTGCCTTAAATTAATTTCGTACCCGGATTCCTCATTACTGACTGGTTTTCGGGGTCTCCGATAATGAATCTGTAGTCAGACTTTAAAAATGCAAAATGACGGATTCAATATGGCGGACAAATTTTGAAAAATTTGTTTGATTTTCATAAGACTTGTCACTCGGGGTTCGTTGATTACGAATCCGGAGCCCGATTTCCAAAATTCAAAATGGCGGATTCAATATCGAAAACCAGTTTTTAAAAAATTAATGGATTTTCATTTTAAAAAACTTGGCATCTGGGAGGTTCTTCGGACTCTGATAACGAATCTTAAGTCAGATTAAAAAAAACTCAATATGGCGGATTTAAAACGGTGGACAAATTTATAGAAAGTCGGTGGATTTGAATAAAAATGATCGCTCAGGGGTTTTTCTGGATAATAAATGGACTTTTATGAAACTTGAAATCTGGAAGCTTTTAGGGTCTCTGATAACGAATCTGAAGTTACATTTAAAAAAATTCAAAATGCCGGATTCAAAATGGAGTACAAATTTTGAATTTTTTTTCTTATTTTCAGAAAACTTGTCACTCGGGGTTTTTGTGGTCGCTGATTACGAATCCGGAGCCCGATTTGCAAAATTTAAAATTTTGGATACAATATGGGGGACGAGTTTTAAACAAATAAATGGAGTTTCATGAAGCTTCACATCTGGTTCTTTTTAGGGTCTCTGATAACGAATCTGAAGTCCTATTAAAAAAATTCAATATGAAGGATTTAAAATATTGTACAAATTTACAAAAAGTGGTTGGGTTTTCATAAAACTTATCACTCAGGGTTTTTCAGGTCACCAACCAGTTTTATAAAAAGTGAAAAACATTTCCAATTTTGTACACCATTTTGAATCCCCCATATTCATTTTTTTTAATCTGACTGCAGATTTGTCATCAGTGACCATATAAAGTCCCAGATGCGAAGTTTCATGAAAATCCATTATTTTTTTAAACTTTTCCGCCATATTGTTTCCGCAATTTTGAATTTCGCAAATCGGGATCCGGATTTGTAATCAGAGACTACAAAAACTCCGAGTGACAAGTTTTCCGAAAATACAAAAAAAAATTTTAATCAGTACACCATTTTCAATCCGCCATTTTGAATTATTTAAAATTTAAATTCAGATTCGTTATCAGAGACCCTAAAAACTTCTAGATTTCAAGTTTCATAAAATCCATTCATTTTTTGAAAACTCGTGCGCCATATTAGATCCGCCATTTTGAACTTTGCAAATCGGTTGTTATTCGAGTCTGATTTTATGATTACGAATCCGACGCCTGATTTGCAAAATTCCAAATTTTGGATACAATATGACGGACGAGTTTTAAGAAAATTAATGGATTTTCATGAAGCTTCGCATCTAATTCTTTTTAGGGTCTCTGATAACGAATCTGGAGTCAGATTAAAAAAATTCAATATGGCGGATTCAAAATGGTGAAAAAATTTATAAACATTCTTTGGATTTTCATCAAACTTATCACTCAGGAGTTTTTGAGGTCGCCAATTGTTATTCGAGAGCCTGATTTGCAACATTCAAAATGGGGGATCTAATGTGGCGGACGAGTTTTAAAAAAATTAATGGATTTTGATGAAACTTGGAATCTGGTCTGCAGACCGATTTGAAAAATTCAAAATGGCGGATACAATATGGCGGATAAGTTTTAAAAAAATTAATGGATTTTCATAAAACTTTGCATCTGGGAGTTTTTAGGATCTCTGATAACGAATCTGAAGGCAGATTTAAAAAATTAAAAATGGCGGATCCAAAATTGTGTAAGCATTTTGATTTTTTTTTGATTTTCAGAAAACTTGTCACTCGGGGGTTTTTGCGGTACCTGATTACGAATACGCAGCCCGATTTGAAAAATTCAAAATTTCGGATACAATATGGCGGACAAGTTTAAAAAAAATGGATTTTCATTAAACGTTGCATCTGGGAGTTTTTAGGGTCTCTGATAACGAATCTGAAGGCAGACTTAAAAAATTGAAAATGGCGTATTCAAAATGGTGTAAAAATTCTGAATTTCTTTTTTTTGGTTTCTCAGAAAACTTGTCACTAGGGGGTTTTCCGGCACCTGATTACGAATCCGCAGCCCGATTTGAAAAATTCAAAATTTCGGGTACAATATGGCGGACAAGTTTTTTTAAAAATTAATTGATTTTCATGAAACTTTGCATCTGGGAGCTTTCAGCATCTCTGATAACGAATCTGTAGTCAGATTAAAAAAATTCAAAATGGCGGATTCAAAATGATGAAATTTTTTTTAGAAATATGTTGGATTTTGATCAAACTTTCCAGTCAGGGGTTTTTGAGGACAGTGATGACTAATTCGAAGCATACTTTGCAAAATTCAAAATGGCGGATATAACATGCCAGGTGTGTCTTAAAAAAATTACTGGATTTTCATGGAACTTGGCATCTGGGGATTTTTAGGGTCTATGATGACGAGTTTGAAGTCAGATTTAAAAAAAAATAAAAATGGCGGTTTCAAGATGGTGGGAGAGTTTTCCAAAAATTAGTGAATTTTCCTGAAACTTGATATTCTAGAATGCTTCAAATATGATACTAATAATAATTCTCTGATATTACTTCAAAAACATTGAATCTAGAGAAAAAAGTTGTGAATAAAAAATGTAGTAATCTGGGTGACCACGATGCCGCCAAGGGTTAATTGTTTAAAGCGAAAATTTATTGATTCGCAGTTTTTCAATCTCCCTATAATGAACGAAAAAAGAAAAGTTGTAAAGTTACTGGGTAATTGTTGCAAAAATTGGGAAATCGTATACTTTAAAGTTTCGTGGTGAGGCGACATAAGAGGATAAGCCGAATATTTACGACGCTTGAGGAACTCGATCGAAAGTTCGGAAAGTTCAGGGTGCTACAGAAAGTTACGAAAGTTTCACACTTGCGAAGTTTCGTGTAGGGTATACATCAGGGAGCGCACACAATACGTAGAAAAAAGGGGATTCAATTTTCTTTCAGATTATTTACTTCACTGTTGTCGTTCCAAAAAAAAGAATCCTGGTGGTTGAAAATATAATTATTTTATTGAAAATGAATTTATATTGTGAAAAATTAATTTTTTTAGATAAAGTTTTATCTCTTTGGTTGAAAATTTAATTTTTTAATGAAAATTCGTTTTATGTTTATTTGAAAACACATTTTTTAAACTGACAATGAAAATATTCAATTTTTGTTAACAAATAGAATTCACTTCATCTGGTTGAAACATTTGATATTTGGTTGAAAATTTAATTGTTTTATTGCAAATAAAACTTTTTTTTCGAAAATTTATCTCTTTTGCTCAAAAATTTAACTGCCTTTTCGAAAGTTGAACTAATTTTTGAAAACTCATTTCTTCTTTAGAAGATTCAACTATTTATATTAATTTAAAATTCATTTTTTGATTGAAAAATTAATTTCCGTTTCTGAAAAGGTCATTATTCTATTTTTGACAGAGAATTATTCTCCTGGTTTAAAAAATCAATTTGTTTGTAAAAAATACAATTGGCTGATTGAAAGTTGAACCCCTTTTCCAAGAATTAATTTTTTTTCAATATTTAAGACATTATAATTAATTTAACTATTTTGCTAAAAATTTGTATTTTTGGTTGAAATTTAATTTTCTTGAGGGAAAATCTAATTAATAATTTTTTGTGAAATTTTGTTTGTTTGTTAATAAATCAAAGTTTTGTTTAAAAATGAATTTTGTTGGTAGAATGCTGAACTCGGTTTAAAAATTAATTTTGTTGTTGTTTAAATATTATCTATTACACGCTTTGTTAAGAAGTAATTATCTTGAAAATTATAACCTTTGCTGTAAATTAATTTCATTGTACGGTTGAAAATTAACTTTTTTTTTTAATTCATATATTCGATTGTCAAATCAGTTGGGTTTGGTAGAAAAGTAACCTAATTGGTTTAAAATTAAACTACATTTTTAAATTTAAATATATTTCTGGAAGATTTTTTTTTTATACGAAATTAAATTTTTTTCTGAGAATAAAGCTATTCTATTTATGTTTGAACTTTTCTTTTTCATAATTTCAAGATCCCAATATTTATGGTAAATTAAATTTTTTGTTAAAAATTGATTTTTTAGTTATGGCATTTCAAGGATTTTGTAGCAAATTCACCTTTTTTTCTTGCAAGTTCAAAACTGTAGTAGGAAATTTAATTATATGGTTAAAAATTAACTTTTTCCTTATAACTTTAAATTTTTTATTGATACATCAGTATTGTATATTGTTTAAAAAATTTGTAATTTTGTATAATAATTCTACAATTGTTTTCAAAATTCTTCTGGTACCATGGAATCCAACTGGGTTATTATTTGATTTACTTTAAACTAGTTTTTTTTTTAAATAAGAATTTAATTATTTCATTTTCGATTTTAATATTTTCTTCTTTATTTGAAAATTCAAGTTTTTGGCCAAAAATTCAACCTTAAAAATTAAAAATTCAACCTTTTTTAAATTACATCATTTCTAGTCAAAAATTAAAGTATTTTATGGAAAATGTCTTGCTTTTGGATTTTAAATTAATCTTTCATGGTAGGAATTTCACCTTTCTTGATTAAAAATTCATCCCTCTTGACTAAAAGTGAAATTTTTGGCCAAAATTTTATTGTGTTTAGACTGATTTGTGTGATGCGAAGAATTCTATAAGTTTACTTCGTTTCCGCTAAAATAGAATGTTGAATTTTTCGTGATGTTCAACTTGCCAATTATAAAAATTATAATTAAAATTTTTTGATGTTAATTAAGTTTCAGAATCAGGAATAAGCATGGCCATATAGAGGATATTTCAAGGGTTTCACTTTTAGATTTTTGAGTTTTTTGTGTTTAA
>JAWWLR010040208.1:0-10173 GCA_035041075.1 Acraspis erinacei | reverse complement strand
AAAATGTGTTGGACCAATCGAAAGGGCGTGAAAACCCCTATCGAAACTGTAGTAGACAAAATTTTTGTCATCGCTAAGTTTAACTTAGATCGGACGACTTTGACTATTTGAGTGGGTCTGTTGAGGAATAACGCCCCATAAGTGTTTGGAAAATTTTTTTCTGCGTATTAGCCGAGATCAATTCAAAAACCATGATTTTTATGTTTTTTCATGATTTCGCCATGAAAATAAAATTTTCGTTAATTTTCACTATTGTATTCGTAATCAGTATCATTTTCAACCAAAAATTTGCATTTTTATCCAATCATGATAAAATTTTTCTTAACATGTTTTAATTTTGAATTAAAACAATTTTTTTTTTAAAAGGTGAATTTTCATCCAGAAAAAATTTCAGTTTTCTTTAGAACAGCAAAATTTTAAATTTAAACAAAAATTCGGACTTCTTTAAACAACTTAATTTAAGCAAAAGTATCACTTTTAAAAAAGTGTTGATTTTTCTACCAAATGGTTGCTTTTTTACCCCTGAAAGATGTAATTTCTCCTGAAGCGGGTGAACTTAGAAATCAAAAAGACAAAAGAGATGAATTAAAAAAAAACTTTAAAAAAATAGTTAAATTGTTATTCAAAGAAGATTCCAGTTGCAATTTTGTCCAAGTACAATGAAAATTCTACTAAAACAGGTGAATTTTGAAATCAAAAAGATAAATTTTGAGAAAAAATAATTCACATTGAAAAAATATTTCAGTTGACTTTTTAGCAACAAAATATGAATTTAAAAAAAACGTTTAATGCTCTACGAAAAGAGCTGCATTTTAACCCAAAGGAACGCATTTTTAACAACAGTTTAAATTTGCAACAAATAAAACCTGTTTTTAAGAAAATTGTTAAATTTTCAAGCAAATCATAAAATTTATAATTAAAAAGATAATCTTCTGGAGAAAGTTTTTGCGAATTTCCAAAAATTGCGTACATAAGTGAAGGACCCCCTTCCCCTTCCATAAAAAATCGTAACAAAATGTATCCACCCCCCACCGTGCCATTGAGTGATTACGTAATGGTACGGTCTATAAGTAATTTATGGACTGTTCTCTCTCCTCTCTATCTGAATGATGAATTACTTTGTTAAAATATTTTATCTTTAAATTTAGTGATTAATCATTTTGTTAACTTGGTCGAAAACTAATGTACTGTTTTGATAATTCATCTTTTTTGGCATAAATTTCATCTTTTTTTTTTAGAAATGCAAGATTTTGTTGGAAAAATAATCTGTTTTACTTGCGAATTAAACTGGTTTGTCGACACTTTGTCTCTTTTTATTCGCATAAACTCTCATAAATCGAATTTTTAAAATCTTTTGGATTGAAATATCAACGACATCTTTCTTCGAAATTTAATCTTTTTGGACCATAATTCTTTTTTTTACGTTCTCATCAAGATAAGCTATTAGACTTCTGTAAAATCTGACCGCCCTCCCTCCAGTTTTTGTCAAATTTCCACAAAAAACACTAAAAAATCAAAATTTCCATTTTACCGTTGAACGGTGCAAAATGCGACAAATGATGATTAGACAATAATTGTGCACCCAAAATGATCAGCAAATTTGTTCTTAGTGACATTTTGATAGGATGTGTACTGTTTTACATTCTCATCTAGATAAGGTATTAGATTTGTGTAAAATTTGACCCCCCCCCCCCGGTTCTCGTCAAATTTTTTTTTACAAAATTGAATTTCTTGGTTAAAAATTCGTATTTTTTGTAGAAAATTGATCACCCTGTATAGGAACTCAGTAATTTGTTTAAAACTTTTTTCTTTGCTAAAAATTCGTTTTTAATATTTTCTCGATGAAAATTACTTTTTTTTCATTGAAAATTTAACCATTCCATTCTCGGTTGCATTTGATCTTATTTTATTATTAAAAATTCAACTGTTCTGGCAGAAAATTCAATTATTTGGTTAGAAATTCGATTTTTAAAGAAAATTACATTTCTTGGTTTAAAATTCCTATATTTTGTTAAAATGGAAGAATTTTGTTTAAAAGTGTTTTTAGGTTGAAAATTCAATAATTTGAATTTTTTCTTTCTTGGTTGAAAATTCAAATAAAAGACTGAAAAATGATATTTCTAGGTAGAAAATTAATCTTGTTCATTGAAAATTTGTTATCTTTGAGTTTAAATTTAACTTACATTTTCTGTTAAAAAATTTGGTTGAAAATTTAAGTAATTTGTTGAAATGTCACCTTCTTGTTCAAAAATAATTCTTCTTGGTTGAAAATTCATGTATTTTTATGCAAATTTATCAATTTTGATAAAAATTACTCCTTTCTTGGTGGGAAATTCGTCTTTTGACTTTCCAGTTGACAATTCAATAATTTGGTTGAAATTTTTTCTTTCTGGTTAAAAATTCAACTATTGTGTCGAATAAATCGTCTTTTTATATTATCATCAGAGAAGGTAAAGCCGAAAGAGCTTTAACAAAAGAGAATTCACAATCATCACATTACTGCTGTCGATGCTTTGACCTTTAGTTTTAAAAAGTCTGTTATTGGTAGAAAATTAATATTCTCGTTTGAAAATTTTACTCTTTTTGATTTAAGGTAAAAGTGTTTCTTAGTAAGAATATTAACTCTTACATTTCTCGTTGTCACTTTATTTTTTAGTTTAAAAATTAAACTAAATTGTTTAAAATGTGTTTCTTTTTTGTTTAAAATTAATTTTTTAACTTAAAATTTAACAATTTGGTTGAAAATTCAACTTTCTTGCTGGAAATTTATGTAATTTTTTAACATTCTTATTTTTTTGAGCAAAAATAATCTTTTTGATTGAAGAGTCAACTGTATGGTATCAAATTATGGATTTAGATAAAAATTTAAATTCTTCCCAGAAAATTTGTTCTTTTTTAGTTAAAAATGTATATTTTAGCGTTGAAAATTCGTCTTTTTGGCTTAAAAATTGTACAATTTAATAGAAAATTTAACTGATTGTTTTTTTTTTACTTTCTTAATTCAACTATTTGGTTGACAATTTATGTTATTTCTGCAAAATAGTTCGAACCCTAACCCAAATCGTTTTGCGTATTAATAATGACTGCTGAATTCACAAGAAAAATATAGTTGGCAAGAACTATGTGAAATGCGGTCTTCAGAATAAAAGTTTTTGTAATTCATTCACCGCCCTTTGCTTGCCAATCATAAAAGTATAAAACAAAATAATTTTTTAAATAAAATTTACCTGAATTAAACAAAATTTCATTTTTAGCTCATTTAGAAAATTTATAACTTAAATACAGTTCTATTTTATTAGCATGTTTGACTACATTGCGGCACCGACGGATATATATATATTTTTTAAATCAATAGATATTTTAATTTGCAATGAAGCGTAACAACTTTTCAGCGAAAGCAGTTTCCGATTTTTTTAAATTTGGCATTTTTTCAAGGTACCATCTTTCACATTTAAAACTGTTAACATGAGTATCCTTAAATTGCAATTTTTTCAGATGAAAAGTTGACCCTCTGAACTTAAAATCCTTTAAAAGAAGAAATATAATCTTAGTATCAAGAAAAATGATAAAAATACGTGTTTGAGAAAAAAAAGATATATTTCGAAACAAAAGTTCGTAAAATTTATATTTATATAGTGAAATAAATATGTGGCAGAGAAAATATCGACAGATCGGAAAGAAAATAACAACATAACCTGCAAACTGTCAAAATTGCGTGAGCGGTTATACGCGGTCCGTCTCATCTCAGAGTAAGTATTACGGATGGGAAAAGTATAGATAAATATCGATATATATCGATACTATGCGTAATCGAAAAGTATTGATACATTTTCTCTTAACGAAATTTATGGATATTTTTCTCGTCTGCTGCGTCATCACCGTTGTGTCTCTTTCTACAAGTGGGAACTCAAGCAAATGATAAGGACTCTACGATAAGGACAGAGCCTGAAAGGGCAATGAACGGGACTTGAATATGTGTTTGTATAAAATATTACATTACTCCAAGTTCTACAATAAGCAATATTTTTAGTGCCTTAGAAAATACTAAAGACTAAATCTTCAATCGCCTTTTAACTAAACTTGTAATTGACCCGAATTCGGCTCAGGTTCGGATAGTGGAGGGAGGGGGAAGTTATCGATACATATCGATGTCTTTTCAGAAAATATCGATATATATCGATACATTATTTTACCGATATTTCCCATCCCTAGTCAGTATTTCCAGAACGTGGGATTCTTCGGCCCCCACCACTTTCCCATCTGGGAGAAAAACATCCAAACGTAGCGTGTCGGTGAGTCACCTCTGTTAAATGGTACGAACACCAGCCTCGTATAATGCCGAAAATGCACGAGCGCGAACCGGAGCTGGCCCGACTTCACCAAGGACGATCTAGCTACTCCTCAAATTTATATGGGTTTTGAAATCGACGGAAATTTTTAATTTGTACTTATAAGTTTGCAGTTGAAAAACTAATTTTTAACCCTATTCAAAACACGAATTTTTAGCCAAAGACATGAATTTATGAATAAAATAGATTAATTTTCAAACAAGAAGAATAATTTTCTGCTAAAGAAGATAAATTTTCAACTCAAAAGATCATTTTTCATGAGAAAAAAAACTTTCCAAGAAAATTGTTTAATTTTCAACTTCAGAAACGAATTTTAAGCTAAAAAAATAAATATTCAACCATAAATGGACTAGTTAAACTTTTGCATCAAAAATGGAATTTTCCACGAAATAGTTTGAGTTTTAACGAAATTAATTAATTTTCAAGTAAAAATGATTAATTTTTAACAAAAAATGGAACAGTTCAATTTTCGTTTCAAAAAATTAAATTCGAATAAAAAAAAACAATTGAATCTACAACAAAGTAGTGCAATTTCCAATAAACAAATGAATTTACGAACAAAAAGACTAATATTCTTCCAAAAAGATGAATTTTCAACAAAATATATGAAATTTCAACAAATTTGTTAAGTTTTCAACTAAAAAACATGAAGTTTCAACAAAAAGTGCAATATTTACATTTTCAGTACTAAAATAATTATTGCTATAACAACAACAAAAGTTTCAACAAATATTTAAATTTTCAAGCAAAAGGTTGAATTTGAAAATAAATAATTTAATTTTCAAACCAAAAACTTTCTACCGAAAACAGAAATTCAAAATTTAAAAAAATCGATTTAAAAAAAATTTTAATTAAAATTTTTTTTTCAAAATAGATGCATTTTTAGCCAAAGAAGTAAATTAATAAATTAAACTAGAGGAAATTTTAAAAAAGAAAAGTAATTTTTGTCAAACTGAGAAAAGTCAATTTTCAAGAAAAAAAATAACACAAATTTTCAACAAAATTATTAAAGTTTCAAATTAAAAAAATGAAACGAAAATCCTACAGTTAAGTTTTTATAGTTCAAAAAATTAATTTGCAACAACAACCCTTGAATTTTCAACAACAAAAAAGTATGTCCAACCAAAATAGATGCATTTTTAAACAAAAAGAATAATTTAATAAAAAAACGATACAGTTAAATTTTCAGTTAAGAAATTTTGTTTCCACCCATAAAAAATAAAATTTTCAACAAAATTGTTGAATTATCAATAAAAAAATAATTTTTAACGAAAGCCGATGATTTTCAAGCAAGAAGAATAATTTGTCACCAAAAAAAAAACACGGGTTTTCAACTGAATAAGATAAATATCAGAAAAAAATGTAAACAAAATTGTTAAATTTTCAACTTAAAAAATTAATATTAGAGATAAAAAAAGTATTTAACCAAAAATGGAATAGTTATATGTTCAGATAGCAAATTTAATTTTCGACGGACGAGATGCATTTTAACCTGAAAAATATAAAGATTCAACCAAAAATTAAACAGTTAAATTCTAAATTGAAAAAATCAATTAAAAAAAAAAAAAAAAATCAATCGAATTTACGAAGTTACAACTTAGAACCTTGTATTTCTACCAAAAAACAATGCATTTTCAACCAAGGAAAGGAATTTTGAAACAAATAATTTTTTAAAGAAAAAAGGAAATTACAAAAAATAAATTTGCAACAAAAATAAATAACGAATTTTAAAAAAACTAGGTGAATTTTCAACCAAGAATGGTAACAAATAATAATTAAAAACAAAACGAAGTTTCAACGCAATATTACGAGTTTTCACAAAAAACTATTTTTCCACCAAAAAGATAAATTTTCAATAAAAAAGATGAATTTTTAGTTGAAATAACAAATTCATTTGCAACTAAAAATGGCATAGATACATTATCATTTGCAAAAGATAATTGTAAACAGCATTAAAGTCAGTTTTTCAACAAATAAGTTCAATTTTCATTAAAGAAAATAACTTTAAACAAAAAAGACAAATTAAAAAATGGAATAGTTTATTAATCATTGAAAATTAACGAAAAAAAGAAAAAACAATTTAAGCAGAAATAGATAACTAATTATTTTATTAATTATTATTAATAATAATTGCCTATTGAATAAATAGCAATTTTGTAAAAAAAATGAATTTATTGAAGATTGCAAATATTCATTTTAAAAAAGGCTATAGAAATGAAAAATATGTGAAATCTGCAAGTTAAAAAAAAACGACCAGATGGCTTAACAGATTTGACTTTGTTTGAAATACTGAGATTGGAATTTCTTCAAACTTAAAAGTAGGCTAAACGCACAAACTGATATTTTCTTGTCCATATAAGACGTTTAAAGCGCACCTTCATCTTCAATGTTTTTCATTTCCTATTATTAAAAGAGTAAACAATTTAAAATTCGAGAATATCAAATTTTTTAATAACAAGAGTACATACCATTTTTTAAACGAGTTCAATAAATTAATAAACTATTTTATCTCACAAATATAAATGAAATAAATCACTTCTGCTTATCTTTATTTTCTCAATGGACCAACATGAATTTGACACATTAGGTTTAACCGACTTTGAGATATTTTTTTACAGCTAAAGACCATTAGATTCCTAACAGGGATAAGAAATGATATTACAAATTTTTCTTACAGATTTTAAATTAGTTCAGTACTCATTAAAAATTAATTACTAATAAGAAAGCAGATGGATTTTAAACAAAATTCGTTCAGATGGAACCATTTTCAAGCAAGAAGAAGAACATTTTACCGAAATAGACGATTTTTCCAAAATATACATGAAGTTTGAAACAGATAGTTGAATTTTTCAACTGAAAAAGATAAATTTTCAAACAGATATGGAATGTCTCAATTATTATTTTTAACAAAAACATAATTAATTTCTACAAAAAATAACAACTTCCAAACAAGAGGGAAAATTTTCTACAAAAAAGTCGAAGTTTCAACTCAACAAAAATAAACTTTCTAACTGAAAGTTGTAGTTTCTACATAAGTTTTCAGTTGGAAAAACTAATTTCCACAGAAAAAGAACAATTCTCAAGAAAAGAAATGAAATTTTAACGAAAGGCGATAAATTTTCAAGCAAACACGAAAGCAATTTTCAATAAAATTGCAAAATTTTCTAATTTAGAAATTAATTTTACTCTAAAAAAATATTTTAACTAAAATGGAATGGATAAATTGTGGGATAAAAATGGAATTTTGAACAAAATAGTTCATTTTTGAACAAAAAAATGAACTTATAAACAGAAGAATAATGTTCTGCCACAAAGACGAATGTTAAACAAAATTCATGAATTATCAACAGCATAGTTGAATTTTTGACTAAAAAATATAATTTTTCAACCAAAAATGAAATCGTTACATTCTCAGTAAAAATATGATTATTAACCAAAAAACGGAAGTTTTAAAATTAAAAAAAATTTCAACAATGAGAAAATGAATTTTCAACAATGAGAAAATGAATTTTCAACAAAACAGTTGATCTTACAACCAAAGAAATAAATTTCTAACAAAAATAGATAAATTTTCGAACAAGAAAAGTAATTTTCTACCAGTCAAGATAAATTTTCAACCATGTTCGTAGTTGCATTTTCACCTAAAAAGGATACATTTTTAACAAAAAATGGAACAGTTAAACTTTCAGATCAAGAAATCAATTTTCAACCAAACAAGATTTTTAAGTTATAAAAGAAAAAATATCTATAAATTTGTTGAATTTTTATCAGGATTGAAGACATTTTCAACCTCAGTTGCTTTGTCATTGTCATTAGTGATGGGACAGCAAAACGAAAGTGTCGATGTTTGAAACATCGATCTATCGGGAACAGAAATATCGATATCCCAATGATACATCGATTAAAGTTCAGAAATATCGATGTCGTTCTATAAAAACATAACATCGCTGTTATAAAATTTTTCGTTTTTTTTAAAAATAAATTACTACATATTGGTGCAGATTAAAAAAAAAGGAAATTGCTAGATTTATGGCCATATAAAATTTTATTTTAATATTATAATGCAGTACAAAACTTTGGAAAACATAAAAAATAGAACATAGTAGTTTTAGAACAAAAAAAAAATTAATCGCAAATGCGGCTTCAATTTTTGAATGGCTCCATTCAACTTCGTTTTAGCCTATCGTCACATTTGAAACATAATTTAAAGAAAAAAATTAAGATTGAAGTATTTGAGAATTTTGACACGAGTTCGGGTTTAGATTTGAATAAAATAATATAAAAATAACATAATATGGAAAATAATATGAAACCTGAACACAAATAACTTTTTTATCTATGTTTTTACATTCTCATCATTTATGATTGAGAAAGTATTAGAATTGTCGGAAATTTGACACTACAGTTTCTCAACGGATCTACACGTTTCGAGAGACCCTGAATCCGAAAACCAAGTCTTTACGATGGCGTCTGTCTGTCCCGCCGTCCGGCAGTCCGTCCGTAAACACGATAACTTTCGAAAAAATGAACGGATCAAATCGATCTATGGCACACTTTTTTCGGTGCTAAAAGAAAAGACGAGTTCGTTACCAGCCATTTTTTAAAAAAATTCAAAAAGTGACCGCATTTTGAAAATGTTTGAAACAAATTTTTTCTGAATTTGAAAATTCTATGTACCGATGTTTATAGTATTAAAAAATCATCATTCTCATAGCGCGCTACGCGCGCGGCTCGCTTACCTCGCAAATTTCAGCGCGCCTATGGCGCGCGGATATTGAATCTCGCCCTTCGCGCTCAATAATTGGATACCTTGCGCTTCGCGCTCGGACATAATTACGCCTCGCGCTTTCCGCTCGGATTTTTATTCTTTGTATTTGGAATGCTTGAATGAAACGTTATAAAAAGTATCTATTTTAGATCACAGTATTTATATACGTCTTCGCATTCTGAATTTTCTACTTAATCAAGTATAGGTAAAGATTAAGTTGCTCAAAACTCTGTAGGCTTTGAGGTACACATTCTCATCGTGACACTCCTGCTGTGCGCTCGGTTTATGACAAACATTTGTAAATGTATATTTTCTGAACCACCTGAAAATGAACAAAAAACTAGAATCCTTTTTTCAGAAATTTTTCTCTATCTCCCGTTGTTATGCTAAGAATAGGATTTTTGTTTTTATATTATATTTGATGGATAAAGAAAAATATCCTACAAGTCTTCTTTTATATTTTTTACGTCTCTCGCGCCTTTTAGCGTAATATTGGAATTTTCCATTTTCTGCATATTGCTTACGATAAATAAAAACAAGATTATGAATCCTATTGGAAAATCGTTAAAAGACATTTTGTAAGGTTTTTCAAAAGCTATAATTTCTCTTTGAGACTTTTGATAATTGAGATTATTCTGATATTTTGTTTCAATTTGTTTTCGTAACCTTTTGTCATTTTTCCAGAAATTTTTCATATTTATTTTAAATGCTATGAAAAAGAAATGTTTTTCTTCTCTTGACTTTTTTTCATGTCGTGCGTTTTTTGGCTTAAAATTTTGATTTTTGATTGATTAAAAAAATTTTGAAAAGGCTGTAACTCTGAGAATATTTTTGTTCTCAAAAAAGTCGTTAGGATAAATTGCTATTCTTTTCTAATAGTATAAATATCCGTATATAGTATTTTCAAATTAAAAAAAATTAGTCTCAAAAATTTTCAAAATGTGCTCACTTTTTGAGTTTTTATCGAAAATGGCTGGTTAGCGAACTAGTCCTTTCTTTTGGAACCTAAAACAAGTGTGCCAAAGATGCATTTGATCCGTTCATTTTTTCGAGAGT
>JAWWLR010040188.1:0-10173 GCA_035041075.1 Acraspis erinacei | reverse complement strand
CCCATATATATACAAAATATATATAATATATATATATATATATATAATAAATATATATATATATATATATAATAATAGCTTGAAGCTATTAATTTAAATTTGAACAAATTTGCCCTTCAAATCCAAAGAAATATCACCCCCTGTTTTCATCGTAACTTATATCGATTTTTGAGAAAATATAAGTAAATTTAAAATTCAATTTTTGCTAACGCTGTTCGTATTTCTTAAATAATATGCAAAAAACAATGAGTTATCCAGAAATATTTTATTAAAAATTATTTTAATTTTAAATTTAAACAATAATTTTCGAAATTTTAAACATTAAGCATTATTAAAAAAAAGGAAAACTTAATTTCTTATTGTAATCAATAAAATATATTTATGAAAAATTCTAATTCTTCCAATTCGGGAATTTTCCAATTCGGATATTTTGTAATTCGACAATTTTCTGTCGGAAATTTTAGTATTCGGGAATTTTAAAATTCGTTAATATTATAAACTGTCGTAAATTTTATTAATCGGGCATTTTGTAATTCGGGAATTTTATTATTCGAGAATTTTGTTATTCGTGAATTTTCCCATTCAGTATTTTTATTTCTCGGCAATTTTATTAATGGCGAATTTTAATGTTCTGGAATTTTCCAATTCGGTGAACTTTACCATTGGGCTATTTTGCAATTCGGGAGTTCTATTATTCGGTAATTTTATTATTGAAGAATTTTAATATTCCGGAATTTTCCAATTCGGTATCTTGATTTTTTGTCAATTTTTGACCATTTTATTATTGGCAAATTTTAATATTCGGGAATTTTTCAATTCGAAAATTTTATTTTTCGGAAATTTTTTTATTCGCGAATTTTATTATTCTGGAATTTTCGAATTCGGGTCATGGAGAATAAAAAATTACTTAGGGAAAAAATAGTGCATTTTTAAGAAGAAGATTTCAGTAAACCTGATGTAATATTCCTGACAGTAATTTAATTGCCTTGTATTTATATTTACTGTTTTTGTATTTACTTCTTCCAGCTCTTTATCTTCTTTATTCAGAATTTTATTTTTAGAATGTTAAAAAGTCAAACTGAAATAATTTTTGGAAGAAAATTATTTTTTTTTTAATGTTTCGTCTTGATTTAGAAATTTACCCGTTTTACTAGAAATGCCATATTTTTTGGATAAGAAAGCAATTTTTGACTAGAAATTAATCTTCTTTGCTTAAGGATTCAGCTACTTTGTTTGAAAATCTTGGTTGAGGAAACGAAGTTAAACAACTTTATTGGAAACCGATATTTTTTAATTGAAAATTCAACTGCGTGTGTAAAATTTAAAGCACTTCTTGGAATGTTTTTTTTAATAAAGATCAATAAAAAAATTAATTCTCAAATATAAATTTAGTATTTGTTATTTAAACCAATAACGACTTTTAATTAAATAATAAAAAACACTTAAATTCAACCAAAAGCAAAGAATTTTCAAATAAAAATGGTTCAATTAATGTTACAGCTAAAAAATTATTTTAGAAGCAAAAGAGTCGATTTTTCGACCATACAGTTTAAGTTTCAACAGAAGAAATGAATATTTGACAGTAAATAAATTTTTTTACAAAAGTGTTCTATATTCAACCAAGTGGTTGACGTTTCAAACAAAAGGTCAAGTTTTTACGATTTTTGTATTGGCTGCTATCAATTCAAATTAAATTTAAGAGAGAAAAAAACGAGAGAAAGGGAAAAGTGGCGAGTTTTTTTCAAAATTAAAAGAAAAATTCTTTGAAAGGAGCAAAAAGTGTTTAAGAGCAATTTAAAAAACTTAAAAAGTAAGCATGCAAATTGAAACGAACGGTACAACTTATTAGGAAAAGTTTACAATTTTGTAGAGAAATTATTCTTATTTATTTATTTTATTAAAGATTATTGTTTAGTAATTGAATTTTGAATAAATAATATTTTTTTGAAAATATGGGAAATTGTTTAGGGCTGTAAATATTATTTTTAGAAGAGGCTGTAAAAATGAAAAACATGAGAAATCGGTAAATAAAAAAAAAAGAACCAGATTGCTTAATAGATTCAACTTGGTTGCAAACAATGAGATTGCAATTTCTTAAAATTGAAAAATAGGCTAAACACACGAATTTATTTGTTTCCGTGCATATAAGACAGGTAAAACGCCCGTTCACTTCCCTTGTTTTTTGATTACCAATATTAGAAGCGTAAACAATTCCAGTTTCGAAAATCAAAATTTTTTTAATATCAAGAGTATATGACAATTTTACAACGAGTTGAATAAATTAATAAATTATTACATCTGGCAGATATAAACAATATAAATCACATCGAATATTATTTAATTTATCAATGGACCAAGATGAATTTTATTCGTTATTTTAAAAGGCGTTAGAAATATTTTCTTGGAACTAAAGATTTTTTAAAGACAATATTTCCTTCCTCATCTTCAACCCTTAGATTTATTGAAAATAAACTCGAATTAAAATTTAAACAGACTAATAGGCAAATCATTTTTTGCTTACACAATTTTATTATTATTGATAAATTGTAAAGACATGCGTTATTTTTATACTTTGCACAAAAATAAATCCTTCCTATCCAATACGAATCAAAGTAGATGTTTAAACCTAGTAATCTGCAGAAATTTGTTAAAAAATAAAATTTAGTCTTGTTATAAATAATTTAAAATAACGGATATAAAATTTTCGTGCACTGTCCCTAGAAAAAATGTTTCTGAAATTTTATGTGTGTCAAAATACCTGAATCGTTTCATCTAACTGCAGAATATTGTCAATAATTAACATTTATATCTGTCGTAAATAATTTATATAGAAAAAGGACAATACTTTTTGGCGGAAAATATTTGCTCTGTATAATATTCTGTTTGTCAGTTTAAATTTTTTATAATTTTTTTTTAGTTTAAACAATAATTTGCAGCATTAAGATAAATATAGGATAAGAAAGAATTTTTCACCGGGGAAAAATATGAAGATTTTTTTGTCAACTGAGATTATCAAAAACAAAGATAAACTTTATTTTTTCACAATATTTTGCAATAAAATAGGTTCGATAAGCTATTTTTAAGCGTAGTAGATGAAAAAAAAATAATTTTTTAATAGAAATTATAAATAGCAAACAAAACATTTAATTTTTAACAATATTTTGTAGTGGACTAAGTTTAATAAACTATTGCGACAAATATGACGTGAAAAATAAATTTTTGCTTCAAAAATAATAAGAACTTTCCATTTGTTTCATAAAGTTATTTATAACAAAGCTACATATTATGATTTAGTTATAGGATTGATCTATTCATTTTTCTTTTCGTTCCTGGTGTCGTTTTTTAATAAAATTATTATTTTTTATTAACAATGCTTATTTGGTACAATTTTTTTTGTAGAGAAACTTTTGTCTATTCATTTTTTTCACAGCTTTTGTCGTTTATCCAAAAATCTAATTTTTAATTTTATTTATTATGATGAAAACGAAAACTAGACATTCAATCAAAAAATGATTAATAACAAATCTTTAGCTCTTTTTTGCGTGGATACATTTTGTTCAATTTTTTTGCTTAGCTTGTGTCGATCGTCCAAACATTGATTTTTTTTAAATTGTTCCACTGGTAAAAAAATATTAAAAGTAAAAGAAAACAATTCGAAAATTTATCGAAAGTTGTTTAACTAAAAAAGTGGTACATATTTGTTGTTATATTTTTTATCAAATTTATATTTTTTGTATTGAACGTCAAAACGTAAATTAAAAAATTAAATTTTTGGACCAACGACTCAAGCTATGAAAAAAATGAATAGACAAAAGTACAAGATAACAATTAAAAATAAAAAGTAAATTAATTTTGGTTGAAAAAGACACAAGGTGCGAAAAAAATAAATACCTAAATGTTGGTCACACAAAAAGGATCTACAGATTTGTATTAGAAATTTTTATGTAAGACGAGCATATTTGCATTTAATGATCAAAAATAAAATAAAAAATAAAGAAAATTAAATTTTGCAGAGAGCCTCATAGGAGAAAAAGAAAAAAGTTGCTTAACCAAAAGTGATCTACAAAATTGATATAAACTCATATTACAAAGATATATTAAAAATTAAAAAATCAACATTTTTTTTTAAGAAAAAATATTTTCCCATCTGATTTTTATCAATGTATCTCAACGAATTAACTAAAATAAAAAATATTTTTATTGATTAATGCTATACAAAATCATCGCTTTGTTATAAAAAATTTAATTAAACAAATTTAAAATTCTCATCATTTTACGTCATGTGTGTCGTATGATTTTATTAAACTTATTCCGCTAAAAAATATTGGCAAAAATTAAAAATTTTCCTAGCTAATAAAAATTGCTGTTAAAAAATATTAAATTTGCATTTTTTTACAGAAATAAATTCTTTTTGATCTAATTCGTATCAAACTAGCTCATCGAACTTATTTTCTTGCAAAAATTATTTATAGCAAATATAAATGTTAATTATTGACAATATTCTGGAGTTAGATGAAACCACTGAGATCTTTTGATACACATAAAATGTAAGAAAAATTTCCCCCAGGAGAGAGCTCGAAAGTTTTATATTCGTTATTTTAAATTATTTGTAACCAAGCTAAATATTATTTTGTTAACAAATTTCTGCACATTAGTAGGTTTAAAAAGTAGGTTTTGAACCTTTCAAGAAAATAAATAAAAGTAGATTTGATTTAGTTTATTTATATATGCCAGATATAATAATTTATTAATGTATTCAACTCGTTGTAAAATTGTTATATTCTCTGCTTATTAAACAAAATTTTATTCTAAAATTTCAAAACTTTTACGCTTTTAATATTGGGAAATAAGAAACCAGGAAGGTGAATGTTCGTTTCATTTGTCTTATATGTACAAAGAAAAATCAATTTGCGTGTTTAACCTATTTTTCAATCTCAGGAAACTGAAATCTCATTGTTTTCAACCAAATTAAATCTATGAAAAAACTTTTTTTTTTAATTTACCGATTTCTTATGTTTTTCGTTTCTATATATATTTTTTTAAATTTAATTTTACAGCCTTAAATAATTTTTATTTTTCGAAGAAATATTATTTATTCAATATTCAATTATTAAAAAAATAATATTTAATAAAATAAATCAATGAGAATAATTTCTTCAAAAATATGAAAAATTTTCATAATAATTTATACCGTTTTTCTTGCTCTTCCTGCTTCTTTTTGATGTTTGTTTTATTATTTTAAACAATTTTGCAAGATTTGTTCACTCTTTTACAGAATTTATCTTTTTTTCTCCTATTTTCAAACAAAATTTCCATTTCTCTCGTTTTTTTATTAAATATGAACTGAATTTATAGAAAACAATAGAACATCGTAAAAAACTGTATAATTTGGTTGAAAATTCATTGATATATTTTTATGAAAATCGGTCTTTTTTGGCAAAAAATTAATCTTCTTGTTTAAAAATTCACCTTTATGGTTGGATGTCAGACACTTTAGTTAAAATTTTATTTGCTGGCAAATATTTATTTGGTCCTTTGAAACTTGAAATATTTTTTTGAATTATCGTTTCTTTTCCTTATAAATTAATTTTTGTAGCTAAACAAATAAGTACAAAATTTTTGCATGAAAATTCTAATATTTAGGTCCAAAATTCTTTACGTTTAGTGTAATTTAAATGTTTTTTTAGCAATTGATAGTAATTATTGGATACAATATCAACTACTGCATTTGTTGAAATAATTCAATTCTCAAGCAAAGAAGTTCAATTTTTAATCAAACTGTTGCATATCTATCCAAGAGATATCAAATTTCAACTAAAACAGATGAATTTTTTAATAAAAAGGTAAAAAAAACATATATTTTTATCGAAAAAAGTTTTGAGTATCACTTTTTAAAATTAAAATAATGAGTTTTAAACAAAAAGGAAAAAAATTTTCGAATTTTCAAACGAATAATGAAATTTATAACTAAAAAGATTATATTCTGGAGGAAGAAAGTGCACAATAAAAATATAAATACACGGCAATTAAATTACTGAAAGGAAGATTATATCAGGGTAATCCAAAATCTTCATCTTCAAAATTCACTAATTTTTCTTTAACGAATTTTTCATTTTTGCTGACCTATGGTATTCAAAGAAATTAAAAAATTTTTTTTTTTAATTTTTGTGAAATTCAAGTTCTTATTCTTTTATTAATTTTTCTCAACTAAGAAAAAAATCTATTTTATCTACATTCGCAGAGTTGTTAGATAATCTTAGTTTACTCTAATGAAATCATAATTTATTATCAGACTTTTAATATATTTTATTTATTTATAAATTAAACTAGTTACTTGAAAACGTTTGTACTTTGTCAATAATTCGAATTTTTTGTGGAATATCAAATTTTATAGTTAAGAATTCATCTTTCTAGCATAAAATCCAACTATTCCAGTTGAACATCCATTATTTTAGTTAAAAAGTCGTCAGTTTGGTTGAAAATTAATTTATTAAAATAAAATTTAATTCCTTAAATTGAAAATCTAACTATTTCATTCAAAATCCACATAATTAGTTAAAATCGTTTTTTTTATTTGTAGAAAATTATCTTTTTCTTTGCAACTTAATCTTTAAACAATTTTTTAAATTATTAAATTATTTTCTCAACCTGCTACAATGTTTATAAGTAAACGAAGGGTCTGATTGAAAAAAATAAAACGCTGTTGATATTCTTTTCCTAAATAATAGGGTCCTCCTTTTTTAAAACATTTTTAAACCATTATAATATTTTTTAATGTTCTGCAATTGTTCTAAGTGAACTAAGCGTCTAAACAGAGAACCAAAAAAGATAAATTTCCAGTGAAAAATATAATAGTTGAATTTTCAATTGGATACGATCAGTTTTTAACAGAAAATAGAAGATTTAAATTTTCAGGCCTTTTAAAGGTCATCAAGGCTATCGCCAAGATCAAAACGAAAGTCACACCCATCACATAAAGGTTCAGCCTTAGCGACCTCAAAAACTCCTTGGATATTGTTCTTCGTTAACACCAAAAATTTACCTGACTTATCTGACCTGAGCGGTTGCGACCTTCAGACGGTTGTCAGGTCATTGTCAAGGTCAAAGTTCAATCTCTCAACAGCTGCTGTTCTTATAGCCATCAAAACATTGTTCGAGTTCAAAATGACCTTAGTGTGACCTTAAGGGTCATCCGGGTCATATGACCTATGTACATATTTGAATGTAAAATTTTCCGTTGTTTCGATTTCTGGTGTTAAAAAGTGGCTTTTCCACTTTTTTTTAAAGTTGACCTTGAAATAGACCTTGAAATAAGATTTGTCGTCAAGTTCAAAGTTAAGGTCACCATCAGGTTCCTTGTTAAAATTTGCGACGGGAATGACCTTGAACTTTTTAAAAATAGCTCACTTATAAAGATAGAGGCCTGTTCTGTGACTTTTGTGACACCTTGTATAATTTTTTAACCAAACAGTCGAATTTTCAACTAAAAAAAAATTATTTTAAATAAAGTAGTTGAATTTTCTACTTAAAAATATAAATTCTCAATGGGAAATTAATGGCTGTTATTTATATTTAAAACGACCAATTTTCCACCAAAAATGAAATAGTTAAATTTTTAAACAATAAAATCAATTTTAAATGAGTTAGTTCAACTTTCAAGAAAATATTTGAAATTTCTAGCAACATATATGACTTTTTTTAAACAGTTGAATTTTCAGAAAAATAATAAAATTTTCAACCAAAAAGATGAGTTTTGAACCAAACAATAAAATGAGTTTTCAAAAGCAAAGAGAAATTTTCAAACAGTAGAATTAATTTTTAACAAAGTACTTCAAATTTTAAATAAAATAGTTAAAATTTCGACCGAAAAATATAACTTTTTGAAAGAAGAGTTGAATTTTCAAACAAAATAATTAGACTTTCAAGAAAATAGATGAATTCTCAATGCAAAATTTTAAAGTTTCAGCTTCAATTAAAAACGATAAATTTACAACCAAAAATGGAATCGTTAAATTTTCAGGTAAAATAAGTAATTTTAAAAATAAAACTAAAATTTCATTTTTAACTGGAAAGTAACATTTTTAAATAATAAAATTAATTTTTATAAAACTAGCTCAACTTTCAACGAAATAGTTAGTTAATTTTCAAACAATAGAATTTATTTATAACAAAGTACTTCTTCCAAACGAAGAGTTAAAATTTTGATCGATAAATATAAATTAAAAGAGTTTAATTTTCAACAAAATAATTAAATTTTTAACAAAATAGATGCGCTTTTAACCAAAAAACCAAATAACCTATACATCATCCGAAAAGATAGATTTTCAACTAACTAGTTTAACTTTAATCTAAAAAAGGTTTTCAATTAAAAGCGATAAATTTTCAAACAAAAATATAAAAGTTCAATTTTCCGTTAAGAACAGTAATTTTCAACCCACAGAAAAAAATGAGTTTTCAACAGCAAGGATAAATTATCAAATAATAGAATGAATTTTTAACAAAGTAGTAAAATTTTCAACAAATAGTTAACATTTTAATAAAAAAATATAATTTTTGAACAAAACAGTTTGAATAAAGTAATTAAATTTTGAACTAAATAGAGGAATTCCTGTTGAGAAACGTAATAGTTGTATTTTTAATTCCAAATGATTAATTTTTAAGTAAAAATGGAATGGTTCAATTTCCAGGCAGAAACGTAATTTTCAATCAATATAGAATATTTCATTTTTAAAAGGAAAGTAGAATTTTCCAATAAAAAAATTATTTTAACTTTAAACCAAATAGTAGAAATTTATAAAAAATATATGAGTTTCTAACGAAATAGATGAATTTGCATAAAATTAATTAAATTTACCACCAAATAGCTTAATTTTTAATCGAAACAAGTAAGGAATACTAAAATTTCCACGCAAAGAAAAGTAATTTTCATGCAAAAGAAATACTGAGTTTTCCACAGAAATGTTAAGTTCACGAGATATACAATTAATTTTTAATAACATTTGTTAAACTTCAATTAAGTAATTTAAATCTTAAACAAAATAATAAATTTTTAGCAAAATACTTGAGATTTCTACAAAATGGTTAAATTTTGAACAAAATTAATAAATTTGTAACTGGAGTGATGAATCTTCAACTAAAACAGGTCACTCTCAAACAAAAAAGATTTTGATTTAAAAATAATAAATTTTCAATCAAAAAGGGAATAGTTAAATGTTTAGTTAAGAAAAGTAATTTACAACCGAAATAAAAAATATTTTTTCAACAGAGAAGATAAATTAATAAAAAATAAAATTAAGCTTTAACACATTAGTTCAACTTTCAAACAAACAGTTAAAATTTTGACAAAGAATATCACTTTTCAACGAAATATTTAAATTTATAATAAAGCAATTAAATTTTCAAGTAAAGAATTGAATTTTCAACTAAAAAAGATAAATTTTAAATAAAAAATGTATCAGTCGAATTTCAAATCACAAACTATCATTTTTCAAAACAAAAAAGAATTATTAAACTTCCACGCAAGAAAGAGTTATTTTCATCCAAAGGAAAGAAATGAGTTTGTAACATTCATGTTAAAATTTAAAGTAATAAAATTAATTTAAAAAAATTTGTTTACGTATCAACCAAATAACTAAAGTTTTGGCCTAAAATATGAATTTGTAAAAAAATAATTGAATTTTAAAACAATTAGGCCATATTTCCACCAAAAAAGATTTTAAATTAAAAATGATAAAATTTCAACCAAAAATGGAATAGTTAAATTTTCAGCTGAGAAAAGTAATTTCCAATCAAATGGAAAATTCTGTTTTGAGCATAAAAGTTAAATTTCTAAATAAGAATATCAATTTTTAACAAAGTAATTAAATTTACAACCAAGTAGTTGAATTTTCAACCAAAAAAGATTTTCTATTAAAAACGGTAAATTTTCAATCAAAAATGGAATGGTTACATTTTCAGTTTTTTTAATAAATTAATTCAACTATTGACCAAATATTTAAAATTTCGACCAAAAACGCGAGTTTTTAAGGAAGTAGTTAAATTTGTAACCAAATAGTAAAATTTTGAATTAAAATAGATGAATTCTAAATAATGAGTTGTGGAATTGTTTCTATCAATCCGGAAAGAGAAGCGAAGGTTCATTACCTTGGTCTTATTGGCTGACCTCTAAATTTC
>JAWWLR010040181.1:0-10174 GCA_035041075.1 Acraspis erinacei | reverse complement strand
TTTAGATCTACAAAAAACACGTACACTTTGGCACCCTTCTTGGCTAGCTCTCTATCCACTACGTCCTGCAAAACGTAAATATTGTCAATAGTACTCCTTCCCTCCCTAAAACCCGCCTGCGTCTCCGGCAGTATGCCTTTTCCCTGAACATCCTTCCGCAGCCTATCTGCCAACACCATCGCTTATATTTTGTACGCCGTATTAATTAGCGTAATTCCTCTTTCCATATAGACTTTGTCAAGAGGGCAAGGGATTTTATGTACTTGCGCATCACTGAGAGGTGCCTTTTTCTCTTGAGGGTAATCTAGAAGCTGTCGTATTTGTTCAGGGGATTTATACGTGATTAGCATCTTGTGTTTGTTGAGTACTCTTTGAATTTGTTGAAAGTTTTGTAATTCCTTATGTAATTTATCTTGATTTTTTATGGATACAGCTCTGTTTACCTTATTAAAATAAAAGAAATTTAAATCAGATTGAAATTAAATTTAAAATTCTCTTTGACGTCGAATCATAAAAGTAATTTGCAGAATTCCTGAAAATAAAACCAAGAATGGAACCATGAAATTAGGATAACGATCACAATATGTGCCTATTGCAATTTGTAAAAAGATAACCATTTTTTTATAAAAAAGGAAAGAAAATAATTTCTTTTACATTTCTATTTATTTTTTTTATGTTGTAAAAAAAAGACATTTTTGCTTTCGTTTTCAGGAAAAAATTGTACAATGTTTTCCAATTTCAATAAGAACATTTTATGGCGATTTTCTAAATTTGGTAGTTCAATTCCCATAGTGAAACGAATAGCTAAAACACATTTGTAATGTTAAATCACCTTTTTGCCATTTTCTGTTACAGAAGAAAACGTCAATACGAAATGTTGTATTCAAATGAAAAAAATAAGTGTTATATTAACCTAATTTTTATCAGATTAAATTATGGCTTGCGGTAAAAATCATTTGCCAGTTTATTTACCTAAGATAAAATTACGGCGTAAAAAATCCGCGATTACAGTTTTAATAAATTTGGCAAATAATTATATATCAAGCATAATGAAGTTCTGGAATAATTAGTTTCTTCTCTGATTGAAAAACATGATGATTGCTTATAATTTGGTCTCCATCTTGGCAATCACTCTTAATTATATTGGTGAATATAATAATATAATATAACATACATAATTTGCAAAATATATATTCTTTCTGCACACTTTAACCATAACTAAATAATACTAGGAGAGAAATAAGTAAATAACCACAAAAGTAAATACAAATAAACACCAAAAGATATGGATTTTTGATACAAAATGGACTATTTTGAACTACGAACAAATTAAATTTTAACCGAAAAAAGCTTTTAAGCAGGCAATAAGAAATTACTAATCAAAGTCAAGTTGATAAGTGCCAATCTGTTAAAAAAGAGACCAGTTTTCAAGCTCAAAATTCAAGCGCTTAAGAAAAAGTTGACTTATAACCCAAAAAAGCGAATTTTCAATTAAGAAAAATAATTTTTCAGCCAAGAATGCATTCGCCAAATTTTCGGTTAAAAAATAATTCAGGAGAAAAAGAATACGAACCAGTGGAATTCCACTAAAAAGATTAATTTCGAATAAACTTCGAATTTCAATCCTCCACCATAGACCTGAATATTTTATTGAAAAAAAATGATTTTCAAACTATGTACATGAATTTCCTACCAAATAGTAGAATTTATGTCATATACCGATACATTTTAACGAAAAATCTAATATGTATATGCTTTTTTTCCGCTCAAATTGTATATCATGTCCATACCTTTCTATTATTACAGTTCATAACACGCATTGACATTAAATTACACGTAATTTCATTTCTTCTTTTATAAAAATTGAATTTGTTGAATTTTCTCATTTCCAATTTTATTTGTATGATATAAAAGTTAGAAATTCGCTCTTCGCAGCAGCCTGACTAATTTTCTAACTTCTAAATTGTCTCCCTAACCTCAGTGACCCAGACTTTGTTAATTGGATTTTTTACCGCATCGTGTTCTATGTCGCAGTTGTGGTGCTCTATTGCATTATCACACAATAATTTACAAGAAGGGTCTCTTCAAGCGTCTAGAGTCTAGATTCTAGTTACAACAACCGTTCAATGAAATTTCGATTAATTGTAATAACAAGTTATTTTTTGGATTTTCCATTATTTTTTATGCGCTCATTATTTTAATGGTGGATTTTTGAAGAAAACTCAATAAGGTGTTATGATAATCTTGCAGGACATTCAAAACCCGACCTTTTTCTTCTCTCGACATTGCTTAATACAAATGTTTATTTTTGTGTTTTTTATTTTGTAAATGCTATAACTCTGTTATATTTCGGTTTTGTGAAAAAAGTTGTCCCAAAAATATTCAAAATGCACAAACTTTTGAATTTAATCCAAAATTGCTGGCTAACGAACTTGACCTTTAGTTTAGGACACTAAAAGTGGGTACCAAATGGCAAAGTAATAGATTAATTTTTCAAACGTTATCATGCAGCCTTACAAACGAACTCGTAAAAACTTGTTTTTCGGATTCAGGTGTCTCAAAACATGGGCATTTGTCAAAAACTAGGTGGGTCAATTTTACACAAATCTAATACCTTCTCCGCTGAGAATTTAAAATGAATTTATTTGCATTGGAATTTTTTTGGATAGTTCTGTTTTTGGTTTTAACCGTAAAAAATAGCAGGAAGACAAAAAATTAAATTGTTTGAAATCCCCCACATAATACGAAAAAAACGTTAAAAGTCAAAAGTTGTCATGAGAATGTGGCAACGCAGCTGGTTGAATTTGTTTGGAATGTTAATGATGTTTTTCACGACTAAAGCGAAAACTACGGATCCTATCGAAAAGTGTTTAAAAACAAATTTGTAGATCTTTTTCCAACGCACAATTTTTTACCAAACATCTTTTACCGTGTTTTGCATACTTTAACCGAAAAATGTAAATTTCGAATTTTCAATTATTTTGTATAGCACCAAAACTTAAGACACTCAGAGTGTGCCAAAGGCCAGAACAGATTAATTTTTTCAGAGATTATCGTGCTCACATTTAGTATTAATAAATAGTTTCAAAATTGTTTTTTTTTAATTATTATTTTTTAGCTGAAAAGTAACTATTCCAATTAAATATTTCATCAGTTCAGTTGAAAATTCATCTCTATAGAAGAATATTAATTTTCTTAATTGAAAAAAAATGTTTGATTGACAACTTACAGTTTTTAGATGAAAATTCGTCTTTTTTGTAGATATTAATCTACTTGGTGAAAAATTCATCTTTTTTTATTTAGAATGCATCTGTTGCAGTTGGAGACTCATCATTTTGGTTATTTAATATTTATTAATGCTTTCAATACATTTTTATACTTGGATCCAAGCTTCGCAGCATAAAAGGTACCCGTTCCAAACAGAGGAAATTTCCTTCGGGACACAGGGGCATGTTGAGGAAACGGTGTTCGAGCACAGAGACATGCTAAACGTTCACATCTTTCCTTCTATTTTTATTTATTTATCACGAATTAACAGTATACGACTTGTTTTTTATACTAGAGATATTGGTAATTCAGAATATACTTGGATTATTTTGAATAGTTTACTCAAGCATTTGTAATCGACAATATTTTTTTCGTTAATCTGAAAACCGCTCCATAATACGGCCCTTTACCTCACTGCGTTGCCTCTCGCTCGGCACTTTTAAGGCAGCAAAGACACTGCGCTGCCTTTCGTTCGGCACTCTGAAGGTAAAGATGATACTGCGCTGTCTTTTGCTCCCCACTCTCATGGCAATGCTGACACTGTGCTGCCTCTCGCTTGCCACTCTCGTGGCAATGATGACACTACGCTGTCTCTCGCTCGGCACACTCATGGCAACGATGACACTTAGCTGCCTCTTGTTTGGCACTCTCGTGGCGACAATGATACTGTGCTACCTCGAGCTCGGCACTCTGATGATAACGATGACACTGCGGTGCCTCTCGTTTGGCACTCTCAAGGCAACGGTGACACTGTGCTGCCTCTCGCTCGGCACTCTTATGGCAAAGATGACACTGCGTTACCTCTCGCTCGCGACTCTCATGGCAATGTTGACACTGCGCTGCCTCTCGCTTGCCACTCTCATGGCAATGATGACACTACGCTGCCTCTCGCTCGGCACACTCATGGAAACGATGACACTTAGCTGCCTCTTGTTTGGTGCTCTCGTGGCGACAATGATACTGTGCTGCCTCTAGCTCGGCACTCTGATGACAATGATGACGGTGCTGTGCCTCTCGTTTGGCACTCTCAAGGCAACAGTGACACTGTGCTGCCTCTCGCTCGGCACTCTGATGACAACATTCATGCTGCGCTGCCTCTCCTTCGGCTCTTGCAAGGCAACGATGAAACTTTTATAATATCAAGTTATCTGATCGCAGCAGACCTAGCAGGTATGGGAATAGCAGCTCTTGCATCAGTAAAACAACTTGGAGTCTCTCCCAATTCTTTTTTTTATGAACGCGATGCGCATAACCTGTTTTTTAAAACGTGGTTAATAATGTTAACGTTACCGACGGTAAATTAGTCTTTCAACACGAACTCTCTTATTCGAACTTCCGGCCTAAGCTTGCTCTGCCATGTGTCTAAGTAGCGACACAAATCACGGATCCAGAAAAATATCAGAACTCACATCGACAAACGAATTGCTTCATTCCAATTGAGGATTTAGTTATACATCATTTGCATGAGATGATCCGAATAGTATCGTTCTCGAAATTTCGGGTCAATTGTGGGTTATGATTATTTTTAGAAGAAAGAGGCAAATAAGGAAACTTAGATTTTTTTCTCTTTTAAAAGAAAAATTATATTTCGGTTGCTTTATTGTGGTGTCCAGAATAGGGGAAAGTAAAACCAAAAGGCAATCTTCAATCTTTGTAGTATACATGTTTTCATGTTAATCTTTTAAAGTTTTTGGTAAAATATATGTGTACTACAATGAGCTTGAAGGTATGAATGCATGCTAATTTATCCAATATATAATGTAAAAATTAGAAACATTTGTTTAAACATAAGTTTTCCCATCAAGAAGAAACAACGAATTTTCCTAAAGTTAATTAAACTTTCAAGCAAAGAGATAAATTTTCAACCAAAAAACATTATTCGTTAACTAAAAAGTTGTATTGACGACTTAGTATTGAAACATCTAAGAAAAGCAGAGAAGTTTTTTAAGAAAAAAGATAAATTTTTAACTAAGAATGATATCTTCTTACTAAAAGAATGAATCTTCAATTCAAAAATGTATTTTTTACGAATTACTTTACTGTAAATCAGGTAGTTTAATTTTTAACCAAAACACGACTTTTCAACAAGAAGATTAATTCTCTTCGATAAAATAATAATTTCTAACAAGATATTTTACAAATATTGATGAATTTTTAACAAAGAAAAAGATACACTTGTAACAGAAAAAGGAAGTTAAATTTTCATATAAAATAATTAATCTGCAACCATGCAGTTGCACTTGGAACCAAAAAGAATACATTTTTAACCAAATAGATGATATTTCTTACCAAAAAAATACAAAATTTGAAGAAACTACATTAATTTTTGACCAAATATTTGAAGTTTCCATCAAAATATTGTAGTTGAATTTTCAACAAAAAATATGAATTTTCAACAAAAAATTTATTATCAAAAAGATGGTTGACTGTTCGAGCCAAAAAGACGATTTTTTTCTGGAAAACAGTTGAATTTTCAAACCAGAATTATGATTTGTTAAGACCAAAATTTATTTACATGCAAATAGTTTCATTTTTAATAAAATCCTTTTTTATATGGTAAATGCAGTTGAAAACATGTAGTTAAACTTTCAACCAAAAAAAGCGATTCTTTTATCAGGAAGCTTAATGAACCAAAATTTGAATATTTAAACTTTCAATTAAGAAACTTGATTTTTAAAAAGAAAAAAACAAAGAAAGAGATAAAATTTAATATAAAAAAATAAATTTAAAACAATTTTTACAGCCTCTGACCAATTCATTATATTCTTGTTTAATACCACTAATTTTCTAACAAAAAATGAATAAAAAATAAAAAATATACACTTTCAATCAAATTGTTTAATTTTGAACTTACACCGAATTTTGAGCCAATAGAGCAATAGTTCAATTTCCCGTTATAAAAAGTTCCAAAAAATATTGTTTACCATATTGGTAACTACACCATCAAAGAGATTGACCATTAGCTAATAAAATATGTAGGAGATTAATATAGTGATTATAAATACTATTTGTAAAATCATTCCATTTAGAGAAGTGAGTAAACGTATTTCTTATTTTTTATTTACAATTTAAAGTCGGAATGATTTTTCTTCATGTTGCTGATAAACTTGCCAAGAAGGTGCAAGGACAAGGTTTACTCCAAACCTCGGTCATTCCTGAAAATATGGCCACTCATTTATGATACAAATACTTTTGAAAAATATCATTGCTTTCTTCTTGCAGACTTCAGTTCCCAATTTGACTGTTTACCTAATGGGACACCAATTCCTCACGTTACTCGTGGGAGACCTTTTTCTTCATCTGAAAGGCAGGATCCACCTGAAAGTTCCAATCCTGCTGCTGAACCTCCTCTTCGTGCTAGGACAAGGTCTCCTCCTGGCAGATCCATGGCTCCTCTTTCCAGGTACATGGCTCCAGCTGCAACGCTTCCTGCTCCTGATGGAACGGAATGTGGACTGGAACAACTAAGATTCATTCGGCTTATTCCCTTTAAGAATCAGAACCGGGTATTCGAACTTCGGCGATACACGTTTTCTGACAATAAACGACTAAAAATCTTACGACCACATAACCGATATCATCCTACGCCAACCAACGAACAAATTGTTATTTCAACATCGGAGGGTGACGTGTTTGCAATATTGGAGAGTTGGTATTCTCTTGCTGGAATTTATATTTATCAGAAGTTTTATGGGAATATGAAACGGGCAAAGATAAATATGGAAAGCGGAGTGGTTACCGCATTGAGCTCAGAAGAAGTCAACGAAATTCATGTTGGTGCCCGCACCCCAATTACAGGCTGTTTTACAGTGAAGTTTTTAAAGGAATTGTAAACCGCAATCCTTTACACAAATTACTTAAGAAATATATAAAACTGAAATAAAGTATTTGTAATCCACAGAAGGATAAAAAAGACTTATATGAGTGGTAAATATATTACAAAGTCAGTATGTTACGGTTCTCAAACCTTTCTTCTTTCGTCAGTGCCCCTGGTTTTTAGAACCTGCTTCTAAATATGAATCAAACATATTCACCAATCGCTTCAGTAATATAGTAGAGCCTTGTTATGCTTTTTTTAAATTTAAATGGCTAAAATCGTTTATAAATGAAAGAAATTTGGTATTCTTCTTGCTCTAAATGTTCCTACTGCAGTACTAAGTCAAGTGACTGATGAGATGAGGATGTTATAAGTTAATTCAATACGATGTTTGAAATAGCCCAGATAAGCAAGTTTCTACTGTTTCAATCCAAAAAGATAAATTTAGCAATAAAAGGTCAATTTCTAACTAGATAATATTATTTTTAACAAAAATATGAATTTTTATCTAAACAATCTTACTATGCACCAAACTGTTAAATTCTGGAACCAAAAATACCACTTTTCCGCAGAACCGTTTAATTTGAATACAAGAAATATGAATTTAAACAAAAGTTAATTTTAAATAAAAAAGTTGATTTTTCGATTGAAACAGAATTATCTTTAACCAAACAGCTAATTTTTTTAATTGAAAAAGATCAAATCTCTAATCGCGAATCAAGCAATGACATCTGCAAATAAAGAACAATTTTGTATCAAACTGATAAATGTTCACCTAAAAATTATAAATTTTCAGTGAATAATAATGCGAAATCACATAGGAACGTATACGCTAAGTCGGAATTCCACAATCATTTTAACTTCAGCGAATGGTTTCGGCTCTGATATATATTTTCTCATTACCTTATTAGCGAAAATATTCCATGAATGATGCTGTTCACATCCAGAAAGCGGAGACCCAATAGGACGTAAGAATTATTTGGGAAGAGATCTTTCCCCATCTACGTAATAAAAAAGATCTCGCAATGGACGCTCATATGATGAAGCAGACAAATAATTCATTAAATGGACCTTTTAAGCTTTTATTTAGTTTTGCAAATAGGGCAACCTTCCCATCCTGTATTAACAGCAGTTCCGTTTGATCCGAGACCAAGAGGTTTACACCAGCCTTCATTAATTTCGTTTCCCCAAAATCAAAGAAATATTTACAAATGTCTTCTGCGCTTCCATAACTTGGAGTTACATAACCTCAATTCTGAGCCCTGATCTCAACGACAAGAAAACTATGCTCTTCCTAAAAAAAAATGTCGATAAAACTTCTTGTGGTCTTAAACATCAGTTAGAGTTTTATGATTTTGCCATCAAAGTGAAGACCTAGATCTGGCGATTCCTTACGTGCTGCTTCTCTCAGATCCTTTTGGACTTTGTTTCGTTCTCTTCTCATTTTCGTTTTATCTATAATTCGAGAAGTTCTACGGATATTTCCATCTTTAAATGCAGATAACTCGATAAGTTCCATGATTAATGAAAAGATCTCGTTTTTATTTTATGGAAGGAACATACTATTCTATTGTGTCAATAACTTCTGAGTCGGATTGTGATGCAAATTTTTTCATCTCTAATACAGAGGAAGGACCTGAATCCTCAATATTATCATCAAGAGAATTTTTGCCTTTTTTATTTACAAGTCTAAGATTGTCCCGCTGATATCTTACTGTTCTTATTTGCTTTTTTTTTTACTCAGGAACGTCTACTGAAGCAGTTTAACCAGGCTTGGACACCTCGTATCGAAAAGAGAATTCTGTTTAAGTAAAGGCCATTTCTTATCCATTGGACATCTACCATTTTAAAAATAATTACACTTATATGGAGCAATGTTCTCAAGATTTTTCACAGATTCCTTGAAGTCATCTACGTTTCTTTTTGATGATGAACGTTTTTCAATAAATCTTGACCAATTCTTAACTTCAACATATTTCTTGTGATGAGTATTTACCATTTGACATTCTGGTATCTGACAAAGTTTCTTGATTGAAATAAACTCCGATATTAAGAAAAATACAAATTTCTAAATTTGTTAGTATCTGAATTGTTTTCTGTCAAGACGAATATATACTTTTTTAAATAGCTATCGGCAAAGAACTTTCGGATTAGGTTAGGCAAATCCTTCTGGAAGCAGCCATTTTTTAAGAAGAACAGTTAGGTCGTCCAGGAAACTTACAAGTTCGGCGAAATTTAGGTTATGGTAAGGATTTCTTGTGGGAATTTGATATTTTACAACAGAAGCAGTTAGGTCTTATAAAAGACTTAAAAAATCGCACAATTTGGGTTTACGTTAGGAAACTCTCACTAGAATTGGATATTATTCAACCTAAGAAGTTGGGTCTTGTAGAAGACGTAAAAATTCACAGGTGTTTCAGAAAACTTAAACATTCCTTTAATTTAAGGTTATGTGAGAGAGTTCTAGGTGGACTCGGATGCTTTCCGAGAGAGGTACTTCAATCTACTAGAAATCTAATAGATTAGAATAGTCTTTGGTTATTTTATTGAACTTTTTCCCATCGTGGATATTTTTCATCGGAAAGAGTTACGTCTTTACAAAAAATTAATAGTTTTCAGAGTTTGAGGTTATGTAAACGATTTCTCGTCTAAAATGGATATTTCAGAACAGAAGCACTTGGGCCATTTATAAAACTTAGGGCTTCGCAAATTGTAGGTGATTTAAAATAAAACTACTAAAAGATGAATTTGCAAACAAGAAGATGAACTTTCAAAGAAGAAGAACAACTTTCTAACAAAAAAGACTATTTCTCAAGAAAGTTTTTTCAGTCTGTTGTAAATACACTAGAAATGTCTGTCACAAATAAATCCGAAATAGAGAAAATAAAAGAAAAACAAGATGTATGGAACACCCCCGCTAAATGTAATCAATCATACTAGCACAACCCCTATCTAATTTATCCAAATCAGTTTACAAACTAATAGATAACTTTTTTGTTTTTCAATATAAAGCATTTCCATGAATTCTCTCTTTCTCTCATTACTTTCACTATGTAAAATTTTAACATTATCCCAGTCAAACTCATGATC
>JAWWLR010040067.1:0-10176 GCA_035041075.1 Acraspis erinacei | reverse complement strand
GTGAAAATAAGGAAATTTTTCTTCCAAAAAAATTGAACTTTTTTACTCAAAAATGTAGTTATTTAAAAGATTCTGAGAAAATAAAAATAAAATCTCTGAACATTTCCGATACCTCAAACAGAAATTTGAACAAAAAATTTCATTCATTTTAGACCAGTTTAAAAAATTATAAAAAATATTTTCTTTTTTTTCTTTCGCATTATCTTAGATAATACATGTGCTTACTTTGTATAGTTAAGTACATTTTTTCGTTTCTTCTAAAAGTATTTTTTTGCTAATTTTTGTTTATTACGCTTATATTTCGAGAAAAAAATTCCTTTTCATAAGACCAATTCCCTTATTTTAATTAAATTTACAATTGCAAAATTTACTGTCTAATTCAAAACTACGGTAGAAATTGGGGATTTTAAAAATTCTGAGTACTTATTTTGTAGTTACATACAATTTTTTAATTCTTATAAAACTATTTTGTTTTTTAGTTTTCTTTCAAAACTCTGGTATTTTGAAATAAAAAAAGTTTCCTTTTTTTGAAAATAAAATTTACCTATATGCTCTGATGTCTAAAAATTCGACTTTTGATTTTTTTTTAACGATTTTAAACTAATTATCAAACATATTTTCGTTTTCTTTTTATATCATTTTAGATAATAAATATTACGATACCAAAAAAAAAATACTGTCTAATTTAAAACTACTGTAGATTGAAATTTTTTTAATATTCTGGTTATTTCTTCTGTAGTTACAAAAAAATTTTAGTTCCTTATAAAAGTATTTTGTTTTTTAATTTGCGCCCATAACGCTAGTATTATTAAATAAAAATCTTTTTCATTTTTGGATAAAAAATTTCCTCATTTTCTTTACAATTGAACTACTGAAGTGATCTGATTTCTTAAAATTTAAACTTTGCTTTTTTTTAAACTAGTTTTGAAAAATAATAAAACATATCGTATTTTTTCTATTATTTTAGATAAAATTCTATGAGAGCGATAGTAAAATTTATTATCTAATTTAGAACTATGGTAGAGATTGATTTTTTTTTAAATATTCTGCTCGTTTTTTTTAGTTAAATAAAATTTTTTAGTTTCTTATAAAAATATTTGGTTTTTAAATTTTCGTCCACAACGCTAGTATTTTCAATAAAAATTTTTTCCTCTTTTTTTAAAGAAAAATCCCCATATTTTCACTAAATTTGAACTGCTGAACAGCTCTGGTGTTTTAAAATTTAAAATTTGATTTTTTTTAAACAGTTTAAAATAGATCGAAAATATAGATTGGGAATTTTTTAAACAGGCGCTTGTTTTTTTGCCCTTAAATAAAACTTTTCGTTTTTGATAAAAGAACTTTATTCATTAATTTTCATTAATAACGCTTATATATTTTATTCTAAATTTGTTCCTTTTCTTCGAAGAAAAATTCGCAAATATTCGCTCTAACTTAAAGTTGAACTTTGAACTGCATTACCCTAATTAAATGTGCAATATATTTTAGGAGTGGTTATAAATCCTTGTTAAAGAAATAATAAAAACAACATATTTTAGTGTTGCACTTTATTAATTATTTGTCGGCAATATTACAAAGCTTTATTTTCTACATTTTTCTTTACCCAGACGTTACTTTTTTTAATACAATGTCTAATTTTTTAATTTGAATAAATTTTCCTTTTCTTTCACTAAAATTAATTTTTCTTAACAGTTGATCATTCTTATGAAATATCTTATTAATAGAAATACATTTTTTTATGCATAGGAATAATTCTAGTTTTAAGCTTCAACTCGCAGAATTTTTTAGCAACAAATTTTTAGCAACAATTTTTCTGTCGGAGTTTGAAAATATAAAGAGAAAACTTTCTGAAAACCCAATCTTTTTTTTTGTCGCAATATTCAAAAAATTTTTTGATTAAAAATTCCAAATTTTATCGTTGCTAAAAAAATGTGAAGTTCGGGGTAATGGGTTACTGCCAATCACTGGTTATTCAGGATACAAACGGGATCTGACGCTGCTGTATACCGCGCACAATGATATCTGTTGCCGCAACATGTGCCCTTTTTTTTGTCATCATTACCGTCTTGGTCACATTTGCAGTTTTTAAAGTCGCAAACTCCTGTTTTACGTATAGCCGGACATGGAGGGTTAATCTTATCGTGTCCTCCCATTACACCAAAAATTGACACTAACAGAAGCATGGCCACCATCAATTTTGCAGATAACATTCTCGATAGCTGCAAAAAATTAAGAAAACAAGCTCAACTTTTGGATTTGCGAACATTCATTAAAAAAAAATTTTCAAGGAATCTGTATTATCATCAGAGAATAACAGAATGTCGTAACGTCTTTACAGACCAAATAGATTTATGAATTAAAAAAATGTTAACTAAATTTTTTCTGAAAGAAGATGTCCTTTCGCTCCACTGGGAATCGAACCACAGTACTTCCGATTGACGGACAATTTAAAAAAAAATTAAATTAAAAAAATTAATTCATAGCTTCATCTAGTCTGTAAAGACGTTATTAAATTCTGTTATTCTCTGATGATAATACAGATCCCTTGAAAAATTTGACTTGTAACACCTGGCATAATAAGTCCAGGATTCCAAGGAATTTTTAATCGAATATTTTATTTTTCAACCAAAAAAAATCATTTTTAACCGAAAATATTAATTTTCGAAGAAAATATTAATGTTCTACCAAAAATAAGGAATTTTCAAACAGATCGTTGAATTTGCGACTTGAAAACATGTAATTATTTACATATCATAAAAAATAGATTTTTAAACAAAATAAAAAACATTAGTATTGAACCAAAAGAAATGAGATTTTAACCAAATCCTTAAATTTTCCACCAAAAAGATGATTTTTTGACCAAGAAGAATAATTTTCAACCAAAAACGCAAATTAAAAAAAAATAGTTTAATTTTCATTCTAAAATAATTTTTTTACCATCAATATCAATGTAAAAAAATAAATTTTCAATTAAAAATATGATTTTTTAATATGAAATGGTATTTTCCGACAATATACTTAAACGATAAACCAGAAAAAAAATTTCGAACATAAAATAATACAGTTGAATTTTCAGGTAAAAAAAATTATGCCTTAATTGAAATAATACTATTGTCGACATGAAAATTAAATTTTTAATTAAAGAGAGCATTTTTTTTATTTTTTATGAATTAATTCAACTTTCAACCAAGCAGTTTAATTTTCAAACAAAAATATTATTTTTCAGCAAAAACTAAATTTTCCACCAAAAATTAATTTTTCTACATAATATTTCAATTTTTTTCGAAGTAGTATGATTTTTTAACAAGCAGTAGATTTTTCAACCAAAAAAAGAAAGTCTCAGTTGAAAAGATTACATTTTTACAAAAAAGTAGATTTTTTCATGAAAAAGAATTATTCTCCATTTACGGTCACGATTTTCAAGAAAAAATAGTACAATTCATTTTTAGGTTAAAAAAATTATTTTTTCACCCAAAAAGTCATTTTCAATAGAGCAATTGAATTTCAATTGAAATCAGGGTAATTTTTAACCTATTAGTTTTATTTTTACGCAAGAAGATGAATTTTTTAAGCAAAGATAAATTTTTTGAACTAAAAAAAATCATTTTTCAATTATAAATCTCAATTTTCAACCAAAAATAGGTTAATTAATTGTCAATTAATTTTGGCTTAAAAATTCAACAATTTGGATAAAATTTGTTGTTTTCTTGGCTGACAAATAGTTTTTGGTTGAAAATTCGCCTTTTCGAGGGAAATTCATCAATTGCATTGTACAATAACTTTTTTATAGAAAATTCGCCCTTTTTGCGTCATATTTTACAAATTCAACTATTTTTTTGAAAATAAACCATTTTATTAAAAATTCAAATGTTTTGTAAAAAATTAATTTTTTTGCTTGAAAATGCAACAGGTTCCTGGAAATTTTTTTCTTTTTTGATTTAAAAATCTTATTTGGTAGAAAATAAAACTATCCTTTAAATGTATCCTTTTTGGATAAATTGAGCTTCAAATAAAAAAAAAGTTCAAAAGTTAAGAAATTTTTAAATAAATAGTTTAATTACCAACAAAAAAAAAGTTTTCAATTAAAAATATTAATTTTCTACCAAAATTAACAAAATTTAAAACAATTCGTGGGATTTTCAACAAAAAAGATCAATTGGAGATTATAATTAAAATTTTGTAGCTTTTAAAAAATGAATTCAAAAAATGAATTAAAAAATTAAAATTAAACGATATTTTAATTTTAATCAATTTTAAACAAAAATATGAATTTTAAACCCAGAAAAAAAGGTCAAATTTCCAACCAAAGAAATTTTTTTAACCAAACAGTTCAATCCTAAAAAAAAACATGAATTTTTAAAACAATATAAATTTTCTAGCCAAAAGCCTGTATTTTTTAAGCAAGTTATTTTTATTCGATTCGAGTTCTTTAATAAGATTTGTAGCAAAAATAGGCACTCAAATAGTATACTCAACATAAATTTCTTATTTGGTATTTTCTTGTTTTTCATGGGCCGAAAATTATTTATTTTTTATTTTGAAACTGATACAAAAAACGAATTTTTTTTAAGCATTTGAACTTTTTTAAAACTAAAACACGAAATTTTTTTAAAACAGGTATCTTTTTCATTGAAACTTTCAGTAGTAATAGGTAGCTTTACCAATTTTTATTAATTCTGTCTTTTTCTCATTATTTTAGGATTATTGAGAGAAAAAACTTCACAGACTGGAAAAAGAATAAATATTTTTTCTCATATAAGGTTATATAAATATAAAGTTGAAAATTTATCATTTTGGTTTAAATTCTTTTTTTTATTTAGAAATTGAATTGTTTGGTTGAAAATTCATTTATTTTGTTGAGAATTATACTTTTTTGTATAAGATTAATTTTCTTGGATCAAAATTTGTTTCTAGAGTTTATCATTTATTTCTTTAGTCAAAAATTCCAATATTTGTTTAAAAAATTGTATTTTTGTTTGTTAAAAACTTAGATTATTTGATCAAAATTGAACTATCGTTTCAAATACTTATTTTTTGAAAAAGAAGATAAATAAATAAAATTAAATATTAAAAAAAAGAAAAAATAACAAAAGAATAGTTAAAATTTTAATTAAGAAAAGAATAACTATATTAAAGCATAATTTTTTTTAAACTTCAGGAAAGTAAAAGAAGTTCTAAGACAATTTGTATTTTATTATTTTTGTAAAATCTAAACAACTGTACTATTTCTAGTTATTATTTTTCCTTAATTTTCAAAAAGTGCAAGAAACTGGACAAATGAAAGTAAAAATTAAGAAAAACTGCAATTTATTTTTTACCTTGTTTTATGACAAATCTTCATTTTTTCACCAAAATTTACAATCAATGGAAAGTTCCGAAAAATAACATCTCAGCTGTAGAGTAAATATTTTTTGAGGGACAACATTTTTTTATAAATTGTTTAGAACTAAACTTTATTTGCATTCCGATTGAAAATAAACAAATCAAAAAAATTTCTTAGATTAAAAAAAAACCAGTTAAATAAAAAATAAATTTTTTTTCCAACTTCCGGTCTACGGAATTATATATATATATATATATATATATTATTATACTTACCAATAAGTTTTGGAAAATGGTCAAGATGAGTATAAAAAGTGAATGCAGACGAAAATTTTACAATCTTTATATACTTGTCGCGATCCATTCTTTATTCCAAATTATTACGTAAATTAGTATGCACTTTTTTCTAGGTCACAGTCACAACAAAAACATTATGCGTTTTCAATTTTATGGAAAAACAAGGGCAAAATATCGGGACCACGACCTACATAAAGTGATTACAAGTAAACATGTTTATCCATTAAATTCGCTTCTGTAATGGTATTGTCAAAATTTTGGAATATCCGATCTTATTATTTACAAACATTATTACATTTTTTAAATAAATTATTTAGTCACTCTTAAATTTTATCGAGTTTTTAATTAAGAGACTTCTTCAAAATAATTTTTCAGAAGCGACTGAAAAATCCCGAAAAATAAAATTTCCGACACTGTAAAATTCCCGAATAATAAAATTCATGAATAATAAAATTGACGAAAAATAAAATTCCCGAATAATAAAATTGCCGAAAGAAAATTGTCGAATTATAAAATATCAGAATTTTAAAATTGCAGAATTTAAACAATTATCATTTTTTCATAAATATGTTTTATTGATTACAAATACAATAATGTATTTTTTTAAATTATTTTTAATGTTTTAAATTTCGAAAATTATTGTTTGAATTTAAAATTAAAATTATTTGTACTAAAATATTTCTGGATAACACATTTTGTTTAAGTGCACAGTATTTAAAAAAATACAAAAAGCGTTCGCAAAATTCGAATTTTAATTTTATATCTATATATTTTTTAAAATCGATATAAGATACGATGAAAACAGAGGGTGATTTTTTTGGGTTCGAATGGTAAATTTGATCAAATTTAACTCAATAGCTGCAAGCTAAATTCTCATTTTTCAAACTTGAAAATTGGATTCTTTACACCTTCTAAATTTGATCAAATTTGCCCTTTGAACGCAAAAAAAGTCACCCACCGTTTTCATCATACCTGAAAACTATTTTCCCAAAAATATATAAAAAATTTCTAATTCGATTTTTGCGAATGCTTTTTTTATTTTTTTAAATACTATGCGCATTTAAAAAAATCGTCACTCAGAAATATTTAATTTAAAATGATTGTTATTTTAAATATAAGCAAAAATTAAAAAATTTTAAACATTCAAAATAATTAAAAAAAATAAATATTCATTATTGTATTTTTAAGCAACAACACATAGCCATAAAAATTGGTAATTGTTTAAATTCTGAAATTTTACAATTCGGATATTTTATAATTCTACAATTTTCTCGCAGGAATTTTATTATTCCGCACTTTGCCAATTCGGTAAAATTATTAACTGTGGGAATAATATCATTCGGGAATTTTCCTATTCGGCAATTTTATAAACTGTCGGGAATTTTAAAATTCGGAAATTTTATTATTTGAGAATTTTATTATTCGGGAATTTTCCAATTCGTTGTTTTCATTTTTCGACAATTTTATTATTCGGGCATTTTGGAACTCGGAAATTTTACAGTATCGGGAATTTTATTTTTCGGGATTTTTCAGTCGTGCCATTCCTGAATTTTCCAATTCGTTATTTTTATTTTCCTACAATGTTAGTATTCGCGAATTTTAATATTAGAGAATTTTGAAATTCGGCAATTTTATTTTGCGGCATTTTTATTATTCGGGAATTTTACAGACGTCCGCGAAAATTTTCGAATTATAAAATATCAGAATTGGAAAATTCCGGAATTTAAACAATTATAATTTTTTAATAAATATATCTTATTTATTACAAATACAATAATTAATTTTTTTAAAATAATTTGTTGTGTTTTAAATCTAGAAAATTATTGTTTGAATTTCAAATAACAATCATTTTTAATAAAATATTTCTGGATGAAGCATTTTTTTCAGGTGCATAGTATTTTAAAAAGTACGAAAAGCATTCGCAAAAATCGAATTTCAAATTTACATATATATTTTTTTGAAAATCGATATAAGGCACGATAAAAAAAGAGGTTGATTTTTTTGGTTTCGAGGGGCAAATATGGTCAAATTTAACTTAATAGCTGCAAGCTAAATTGTCATTTTTCAAACTTGAAAATTGTATTTTTTACACCTTCTAAATTTGCCCCTCACCCTCCCCCTCCCCAAAGTCACGCACTGTTTTAATTATACCTCAAAACGAATTTCAAAAATATTTCAGAAATTTCATAATTTCAGAAATATTTACTTAAAATTATTGTTATTTTAAATTCAAACCATAATTTTCGAAATTTTAAATATTAAAAATAGTGTAAAAAAATCATTATTGTATTGGTACTCAATAAAACATATTTCTGAAACAATTGTAATTGTTTAAATTCAGGAATTTCACAATTCGGATATTTTATAATTAGGCAAGTTTCTTTCGGGAATTAAAAAGATAATATTAAAAATAATTAAAAAGATAAAGGAGAAATTGAAATTTTCCATAAATTCTGGAAAAATTTTTAAGTTAAAAAATGGCCTTCAAAATAATACAAGTAAAAATGCGCTATATAATATCCATTTTCCAAATCAATTTTGCTTTTGCAAGTTCCTAAATATAGTTGAATAAAAATTAATAATGATAATAAAAATATTAATAATATAAAAAAGTAAATGAATATAACGTATATGGCAGTAATAAGAAAAAATTCAGATTCATTTAAAAAACAATGACGTTTATTTAAAAGTTATAAACTGAAGCGAAAGATTGGTAAATATTTTCAAATTTTTTTAAATGAGTGAAAAATATTGTTACCTCCAACTACATTAGGTATTAGAAGCCATTGCTCGAAAGAGGAAAACTGAGAAATATTGAATACAAATGTACTATTGTGAAAAAAATATTGTGACTTCCACCTGCAGTAGGTCTTTACAAGTCATTGCTCGAAAGAAGAAAAATTAGAAAATTTTGAAAATTCATCTGTTTTCGCCTAATTTATTCACGATACAAATAATATGTTTAATAAACAGGGAATTTCAAAAATCGTATTTTCTATCTTTATTAATAATAATTACATTTTTAAATTTCGCGGGAAAATTTACAGCTTCAAATTGGAAAGGGCGCCTAATTCAAATTCTAAAAGAAGTCGAAGTAATGGAAAACATATTATTCGTATTAAACAGTGCCTTATTCAGAATATTAGTAATATTAATGCAAAAAATTTTTGCTTCTAAATAGATTTCAAACAGTTTTTAGTTGAGTTTTTAAATAAAATATATAAATTTTGAATCGATGAAATGAATTTTTACCTAAAATGATGAATCTTCTACGAAAAATTTGGTATAATTAGAATCGTTCAAATGTTAGGAAAATAATCAATTTTCAAACAAAAAATTATTTCTCAACAAAATAATTCAATTTTAAAACCAAAATATGAAATCTCTTCAAAAAAAGATACAGTTTAAATAAATTATATAAATTTTCAACTAAAACAGGGAAATTTACAAACCAAAACTAGAATAATTGAATTTGCAGTTAGAAAATTAAATTAAAAAAAGTTTTTCGGCAAAATTAATTAGTTTTAAAATAAATCTATAAATTTTCACAAGAAAACGAATTTTTAACTAAACATTTTTCTTTCAACCAAAGAAATAAATTGTTAACAAAAATAGAACAGTTCAATTTTTGGCACGATTGAAAAATCCCGAAAAACAAAATTCCCCACACTGTAAAATTCCTGAATTCGGAAATTCCACAGTAATAAAATTCGCGAATAATAAAATTGCCGACAAAGAAAATTAAAGAATTAGAAAATTCCCGAGTAAATTTCCAAATTATAAAATACCCGAAATGCAAAATTCACGAATTTAAACAGTTACACCTTTTTATAAATATGTTTGATTGATTACAAATATAATAATAAAATTTTAATTTTTAAAATTATTTTTAATATTTAAAATTTCGAAAATTATGTTTTGAAATTAAAATAACAATAATTTTAATTACAATATTTCTGGCTGAAGAATTCTTCTAAAAAACAGTGGGTGTGCCCTCGAACCCAAAAAAATGATTCTGAGTTTTCATCGTGCCTTATAGCGATTTTCTAAAAAATATATGTAAACTTAAAATTCAATTTTTGCGAACACTTTTTGTATTTATTTAAATACTACGCGCATGAAAAAAATTCTTCATCCAGAAATATTTTATTAAAAATTATTGTTATTTTAAATCCAAAAGATAGTTTTCGAAATTTTAAACATTTAAGATTATTTTAAAAAATGACAATTTCATTATTAAATTTGTAATAAATAAAACATATGTATGAAAAGATGTTAATTGTTTAAATTCGGAAATTTTCCAATTCGGGAATCTTCCAATTCGGATATTTTATAATTTGACAATTTCCTGACGGCAATTTTATTATTCGGGAATTTTCCAATTCGGTAATATTATTAACTTTCGGTAATTTTATTCTGCGGAAATTTTATAATTCGTTAATATTATAAACTGTCGGAAATTTTGTCATTCGGGAATTTCCCAATTCGGTTTTTTTATTTTTCGGCAATTTTATTATTCACGAATTTTAATATTCGGAAATTTTGCAATTCGTTAAT
>JAWWLR010040002.1:0-10180 GCA_035041075.1 Acraspis erinacei | reverse complement strand
CGCCCCAGAAAGAGCCACAAATTTTTCAGAAATAAGTTTTCGATATGACATAGTTTTTGTTTTAAAATTTTCTTTAACAAAAATTTTCGCCTAGATTATGTATACAAATTTTCCTGTGAACGATAATAACCACATTGTTTTTTATAGGATGGGACGTGGACTTTTTTTAATAATGAAAACAACACTATCAAAATACATGTTTCAATACGAATCTATATTATGAATTGTTATAATATAGGTAGATTTATAGAAATTATACATTTTTCAGGATAGCTGAGAATAAAGCATAATTCGAAATAAGGAGCAAATATTAAATTAATCATGGTACATAAAATTTATACTCTATGTTTTAATATCTGAATTAGCAATACCAGGGCGAGCGATTGAAATAAATATAATATACATCATACGTGATGAGAATGCGCTAGATAAAGCTGAAGGAGCTTTAACAAAAGAGAATTCACATTAACCGAATTACAGTTTTCGATATTTTGACTTTTAATTCCAAAGATCTGTGCACACATATGGAGAAAGCGCAAAGACCAAGTGCGAGATCCCATTGGCGCGTGCCGTAGCGCGCTAAAATTTTCGAGCAAGCGAGCCGCGTTCGTAACGCGCGATATCATGATACGTGTGAATGTACCTATTTTTTATAGGGAATTTTCCGTACGTATATTATTACCCGCAATTTCCCATGGCAGTTGGGTCGTTCACGTCTCTTCGCGCTTACAGTTCGAATGCTTACCTAATGGCGCCCCTATTTCCAGTGTTCCACGCTGCAGGCCTTTTACCCCCCTTAAACGTTTCCTCCTTCTGCCAAACCTGATTCTCCAGGTTCTCCGGTGAGATCTTTTCCTCCTGTTGAGTCCTCTCTTCGTGTCACGTTTAGGTCTTCTCCTGTCAGGCATTCTTCTTTACTCATACTTGGATACAATCTTGAAGAACTTAGATTGGTTCGGCTTATTACCAAAAAGAATCGGAACCAAGTTTTCGAAATTCGAAGATACAACTTTCCCCCGATAAACAAATTCAACTGAGAGGAGCCCGCCAGGTAATCTTTTCCATTCCAACCGAAGAACAAAGCGTATTATCAACATCCAATGATGATGTGTTTGCAATATTAGAGAATAATAATACAATACTTCATGGAATATTTACAACAGCAACTGGCTTTCAAAAACGAGCGAACGTAAACATGGAGAGCGGCAAGGTTAAAGAAATGAGCCCAGAAGAAATCCAAGAATCTCCATTAAGCAGCCGTTCGCCAATATCAAAGATATTCAGAATAGTACATGTAAAATAAATTCCTCCTCAACACGGAATTAACATAAAAATATTTAACACAAAAATATTTTATTGTTTGTGACATTGTCCGTTTCTTAAAAAATTGTACTTAATTGGTTTAAACACTACGTGAATATGAATTTGAGTGGCTCTTTTCAGTTTTTCTATAGGTGAATCAATACTACGGATTTTCTGCAGCAAATACCTAGCATATATTATTTGTTTGGTAGATTTGATTCTACCCGGTTTAGCACAGAGCGAAGTATTAGGAAATCCCCAATAGATATCCCGGCCTGTTGCTTAAGGGTTCCTGAATACTTTACCAATAATTATCTAAGGTAAGGGGAAATCAATCAGCTCGCGACATATAGTTATCCAAAGTTAGATATATTGTCCCGATTGAGTAAAGTTAAATTATTAGTTCATCACATTCGATGAGCAATGGCCACCTTTCATCCTACCATTTGAAAGATTTCAATAGGTGCATTTAATTAAGTAAATTGACCTGATAGTCATCGAGTTTGGTTATTGGGAAGCCCCTGTCGACTATGTCCACTTCCATGTGACTTTGAAGAACCTGCCAATGAGCAGCTGTTGTCCTCTCAGCCGCATCTTCTTTGTAGTCGTCATCTGACTAATTGGCTTTTCTACCTCATTCTAGGAGCTCTCGGCAAACAACCTCGTCATGGATTGCCCATTTTGGTTTGACCCCCTCGAATTAGTATCGCCAGGGCAACTCCTAGATGGTTTCCTACGAATTTCCTTGTTCGAAGTTATCTCAGAAATAACGTTCAGTTCACGACACACTGGTACTTCCATTCAAACAAGAAATCGTGGATGAGCCCCTTGTCAACCTAACCGAAATTGGGATGCAACTGTAGCTTTGGTCTTGGCCTCGAAATCAAACTGTTTTGGGAATCGAGAGCCAACCAATTTTCGCTCTTTACTCGAATTCACGCTGATACTTTCACCCTGCTTGCCACAAACACTTACCCATAAGAGTCGTCCTCCATGTGGCATCTAAGTAATCCATAGCCGCTAGAGATCAGGGCACCTCACCGTAGCCAGTTCCGAACTTATTTTAACTTTAAAGCATTTGCAAATATTTCGAAAAAGAAACTGAGAATATTTTTAAATCTGAAAATATTTCCGGAATCTAATTAAACCTTTTTTAATTTGTTTCAATCTTTCAAAAATCCTAAATTTATTTTGAAAATACTTCTCTTTTCAATAAAATCTTGTAAAATCCTGTAGAATAAAAAATTCGCTTTTCAAATTCAGAATTCCATATGCATATCTCTTCGAAAATCGCCTGTTACAAATTATATATGTAAAATTTCTTACCAAACAGTTTGCAGTAAAAGGACTGTAAATGAACCTTACCTGAAACAAAAAATAAAATACCCCATTAGTAAGTATTGTGCAGATATTGTTTTAATCAATCTAGTAATCAATTTTCATCAGAATGTGTACCAGATGAATGATTTTAAATTTCTGGTTAATTCCCGTTTTTCTCTCACTCAATTGTTCCTTTTCCCGATTTGGAAATTATATTTCCTTTTAAAATGTGCGTGTCCTAACTCAAAAACTTGCATTCTTTTGAAAAATTCTCTAAACCAATTAAAAATTATCAAAATAATCTTTTTTTTTAAATTCCTGTTCTTAGATAGAATAATAATGACTCCTTTCTAAAATTCCCATTTTAAAGTCGGAATTGTTTGTATCTCTTCAAAAATTGCCTGCTCAAAATAATAATTATAGTTTCATAATTTTATTTCTAAACTTAAATCCTTCTTTATTTCTTTAATTGAACAATGGTATATATTGCAAATACATTCAAGATTTCAAAAGATAATCAATTTTCGAATGGCATCACTTAAAATTATTTTAAAATGCCTGTTAATACTTCAAAGTACCGTGAAATCATTAGAAATACTTTGCAATAGATTGCAATCTCTTGCAATATTGAAAACCAAATTTAATTTTTCAGAGCCTATTAAAATCTTATAATCATTAATGAATCTGTTTGAACGAAGCTAGTAACTATATTTTTTCCTTGAAACTAGCACTAATGAAATAATATCTTTGAAGATATCTTGGAAGGAAAACCTTGAAGTCTGGAATCGATGAGATAGAGATCATACGAAATGCGTAATATGTAATTTAAAGAGGCAATCGAATATTGATTAGTTACATTGCTCATGAAGTTCTTCATTAACAAATTAATCAGCTTTACCTCTAATTCTACATAATGAGAATTGTTTTTTGTTTGGTCCTATCTTCGGCGGTTATCTTCAATTATATTGGTGAATATAATAATATAATATATCTGTAATTTTAAAAACATTTTGTAAGCTTTTATAAATCAGAATTTATGCGGTTTCAACCAAAAATTAAATTGTAAGTTTGCGCACGTCGGAGCGACTGATCACCGCAAGTTTGGTTCTCACAGGGGTTTGGGGGCCTCACAGGGAGAGTGAAAAACTGTTGCAAAATCACAAAATTGAAATAAGCCAGCTGATCGAAACTGTTAGTAACGTAGGTCATCAAAATTAAAGTTGTCAACTCTGCCTATACGATCTTTTCGGACGAAAGTTTTGCTCCACCCATCAGTTCTACGCGCGTGTAGCTAAGCTTCCGCTTGTCGGTCCTATGCCGAACAGTAAGGTGTCGCCGGTTTAGACTAGCGGAACTCAGCGGGCGTAACCCCGTTTCAGCGCGCTTTCATACGATTCATACGAACAGACAGTTCCCATCCCTTTCACTCTTGGGGACTTTATGCATGCAATCTGTTGATCTGCAATCGTGTAAACGCGCCCTTACCCTGTTCTTGTGAAGTTTTCCATACCCTGCTGCTTTCTGTGATACGATTTTCTGATTCAACAATTTACTTCTCTGTTTCTTGTTGCAGAACTGAGTTTACCGTTCGACTGTTTACCTAATGGTGACCCTATTCCGTGCGTTCCTGGTTTTGGAATGTTAGATTCTGCTGACAGACAAGACTCTCCTGGAAGGTCTCTTCTTCCTGCCGGATCTAATTCTCCGGGTACTTCAATCAAGACTTCTCCTGGGAAAGCTGGACCTAGTGACAGATCCAGGTCTCCTGTCTTTCGCTCGTGTTTATACGTACTTGGATATGAACTTGATGAACTTAAGTTTATTCGGCTTGTTCCCAAGGCAAATCCGAACCGGCGTTTTGAAATTCGAAGATACACTTTCCCACCTGGTAAACCAATTAAATTGAGAGGAAGAAACATGACCCTTAAGCCAATGCCAACCAAAGAACAAAGTGTAATATCAAAGTCCAATGGTGATGTCTTGGCGTTTATAGTGGAGGGTCATAACACACTTCGTGGAATATATACAGTAGAAGATGACTCCCAAAGACGTGCAAAAATAAACATGGACAGTGGCGCGGTTGAAGTAATGACCGTAGAAGAAATCAACGAGACTCCATTAGGCAGCCGTGCACCAATCTCAAAGATATTCAGAATAGTAAATGTGACCGACATTCCTAGAGTCCTTCAATTTAATTAAAAGAAAGTGTGAACCTGAAATATGATATTGTTTATATTGTTTATTATCAATAAAGATTAAAATTTTCCACGCCATAAATTTTTTATATCAAATTTTCTATATACATAAGCAATTTTATTTAAGAATAGAAGTGAATTACGAAAGTTTAAATCATACATTTTTTTAATCAAATATTGTGTTTAAAGCTAATAGGTGTATTTTTATAACAAAAGTAAGCCATCCAAATTTCAGTTTTAACGAAAGGATGTTTCTTTCTTTGGACTCACATTTTGGGAACAGGGGTAACCGTGCTTTGCATGGTTAACACATACAGTTTTCTCTGGAATTTTATTATTTACGATAAAATAAAATACATTAATTTTAAACCGAGTAAAATTAAAATTTTTGATTAAAAAGATTAGTTCCGATATTTTATAAATTGGACGCGCGAATTACAAATCAAATTTTACAATAAATTTACAATTGTAAATAATAACATAAGGAATAATATAACATGAAATATAAACATATCCAAACTGTATGGAATATATTAAAATATAAAAATTCGTCTTTGTGATAAAATAATTTTTTCTTAAAACTGAATTATTTTATAGAATATTCTTCGTTTATTGTTTGAAAATAATTTTTATAACTAAAAATTAACATAACTAATTTCTGGTTAAGACGTAATCTTCTTTTTTTAGTTAAAAATGTAACTATTTAGTGAAAAATTCATTTATTTTGATACATTTTTTTAACTGAACTATTTTGTAAAAAATTCTTCGTTTATTGCTTGAAAACAAATTTTATGTCTAAAAAATAACATATATATTCTATTTCGCGTTAATTTATTTTGTAGAGAATTAATGCTCGTTTTTCAAAATTCATCTTTTTAGTTGAAAATTATTTTTTTTTTAGTAGAAAATTGATATTTTTAGTCCATTTATTGGTTTTAAAATTGAACTATTTTGTTAAAATTTCGTTTTTTTCTGCTAGAAATTATTTCTTTAAACTGAGAATTCAACTATACGATTTGTGGTTTCAAAATGATCTTTCTTAGTTCAAAATTTAACTATTCGATTGAAAATTAATGCATTTTGTCAACCCTTAATTTTTTTTATAAAAACTAATCTTCGTGGTTGTATTTTTTCATTTCTCTAAAGAATTATTAGACCAGTAACCAACCTAATTTATTATTGGAAATTAATTGATAATTATAATCAAGGAAATAGCATCAACACTTTTCATTTGTATAATTTTTTAATTTTAAAATGTGCAGTTATTTTAGATACAATTTACATTTTTCATGAAGACGATGAGTTTCGCTAAAATCTAAAAGATTACGTAAATTGTGATAACAGGTTTTTTATCTGTGAAGGACAAGATTGACGACTGTCATCTATGAGATAAGAACTGTGAAACATATTTATGAAATTGAAGAATATTCATCAGCTACATTGTTACTAACATTCTTTATTATTACACGTCAATAAGTTTTTCCATTGCCAAGAAAAAATGGTGATTGTTTCTACTATTGCATTGTTCTTGGCGCTAACCTTCAATTCTATTGGTGAATAATAATATTTAAAAACATAAGTATAAAAACTCATGAAAAATATAAAAATATTTATTTTTTAATACATGTTGGCTTTTTGGAAATAACAATTTCTTCCATGTCATTTTTTTCTAATTTTTGAAATTTATGGGAGGGTCGCAATTTTTTTTTTTTACAAATAAAACACAATTTGATGATTGTTTGTATTTTGGTAATAAAATGTATTGCTATTTTAGATTTGGTTTAAAATTGATCTTTTTCTGTTAAAAATTCCTCTTTTTGGACAGAAACTTCATCCGCTTCTTCGAAATTCAACTAATTGGTTAACCATTAAATTTTTTGGTTGAACTTTGATAATTTTAGTTAAAAATTTCTTTCTTTGTGTTGGAAAATAAAATTTTTCTAAAAAAATTCATATTTTCAGTGTGAGAGAGCTTCGTGGCAGCTGTTGTTCCTGTTTGCTGGAATTTTTATTTTATTTTATCTTATTTTTCTTTTTATTGATTTTCTTTTATTTTATTTTGTTTTATTTTATTGATTTTTTTTATTTGATTTGATTTTATTTTCTTTTATTTTTTTTTATTTTAAATTATTTTTTTGCCTTGATAAGGGTGCTATGTGAGTACCGAAAGGTTGGTGATTTTTTTTTTTGAGAAGTCAACCAACCAAATCCCCTTCCACAAAATGCGTTCTTAGCTTAAAAATTTAACATTTCAGTAAAAAAGTTTGTTTTTTATCTACAGAAATGTCCTTATTGGTTGGAAATTCAACTATATTTTAACCATTCCTCTTTTTAGTCTAAAACTTAATCGGTTTCGGTTGAGGACGCAATTAGTTTTTTTTTTATAATTCGTGAATTTATCTTTTTGGTTAACGATTCATAATTAATATTGAAAATTCATACAAGCTTTGCAGAAAGTAACGTTTAGAAAAATTGTCATAGGCTTTTAGGTTTTTTTAACTACAAGAAGATAGTACATAAAAAAAATTCCATTTCTTTTCTTATCTATTTAAGATTATGTAACAGGAATAACATCTGATCAATAAGCACTACTGGATTCAACTCTCTTTTGAGGATCTCTAGCTGTAACATGCTCCGGCTAGCGGAGTCCAGCTGTCTTTTTTGGAATGCGGTAATCTACTTTAAGAAAAATTTCATTCTCTGTTTCTTCTTGCAGATTTAAGTTCACCGTTCGACTGTTTACCTAATGGCGACCCTATTCCGTGTGTTCCTCGTAACGGAACTTTAGATTCAGCTGACAAAAAAGACTCACCTAGAAGGTCTACTCCTCCTGCCAGATCTCATTCTCCGAATTCTCTGATCGGATTCTCTCCTTCTGAGCTTCCTCTTCGTAACAGGTCCAGATCTTCTCTTGCCAGACCTGGTTTTGCGGTAAGTTCTTCTGCTCCTGCCGAATCTCCTGTTCGTGTCAGATCCAGGTCGCCTCTTGTCATCCGCTCGCATTTCTACATACTTGGATTTAAACCTGAAGAGCTAAGATTTATTCGGCTTATTCCCAAGGCGAATCCAAACCAGAAGTTCGAAATTCGAAAATACACTTTTCCATCCGATTTACCACTTCAACTGAAAGGACAATATCGTATTCTTGGCCCCATGCCAACCGGAGAACTAACTGTATTATCAACGCCCGATGGTGACATCTTTGCAATTATAGTAGAGAGTACTAAAACACTTCGTGGAATATATACAAAAAGGACTGGTGTTCAAAAGCGGGTAAAAATAAACATGAACAGCGGCAACGTTGAGGAAATGAATCGCGAAGAAATCAAAGACAGTCCATTAGGCAGCCGCAATCATATTTTAAAGATGTTCAAAATATTAAATTTAAGATAAATTGCTTCACAGTATTGATTAAATGTGAGAAAAATGTAAAACCTAATTATAATTACATTTTTGTAGTAGGATTAAAATGTTACTAGTGACTGTTGTTCAGTTAGTTTATCTATTAATAAATTTTTCTAAACCATCAATTTTACGCATAAACATTTCCAAATACAAATGTAATTTTCTTTCATGATGAAACTGATGTCCGGATATTTCTAAATATTATTCATCAAAAATCTGATTTGTAAATGATTGTATGCAGGCATGCTTGAAGTTTTTTATCATCTTCTTTGCAGGTCAGACTGTAATTACTTACACAATAGGAAGATGGATAGCTAATGCGCATAGGTGGAGTGGTGCAGAGTACGATCATGTTGATGATCGTCGTATTTACATGCGCATGCGCTTTAGAGTTCTTAGTGCGTAATATTACAGCGCTAATATTCTCGGTCTCGGTATCATTATCGAGAAGTTAACATTAAAATAAATGACTACTATATCTACTATATCTATTGTTCGATGTGCGTGCAATTTGTGTATTTTGCTGTGTATATTTTGCTACTGGGGATTTTTATTTAGTTTGCTGATGCACTATCAAAATGCCTAAGCACGTGTCGTGGTTAAAATATCAATTCCCAGAACTATAATGTCCAGCGCTATAAAAAAATTACCTCACAAAAAATTCTACGTAAGTTCCTGGTCTATATGAAAATAAGATTTCTGGTAGAATTTGAAATGATCTAGGTTTTATTTCAAGCTTCAATCTGAAACGTTTTAAATTTAAGTTCATTTTCTTCAATATTCTTCAATTGTGAAATTTCAGATCCAAAAAATTAGATAATTTTGAATAAAATCCCCTCATATTTGAACAATTTCGGAATCAGAACGAAAATATGCATTTAGAAATTTGTACATAATTTTCTTGACGATAATATAAATATTTGATTAGAAATGTGAAAGGATGAAACTATTATTTCGATGCCTTTAGCATATTTAGTAGAATTTACATTATTTTCTTATAGTAAATTTAGCTGAATACTGGTTCAGTAATTTTTGAAGAAACAAGAAAAATCGTCTGGGTATCGATACTACACATACGGAATCTACACATTTTACAACTCTACACATTGCACGTAGACATTAAATTAGGGTGGTCAACTCTGCACATCTAATGCACCACATGAGAGTCTACACATGAAGCTTACACATTCATCTCACCACGGGAAAGTCTCCACATTTAACTGTACACATTCAAGTCAACACATTTAATTTACCACATGAAAAGACTACACGTTAAAAAGTAACCCAGTGGGTAAAAAAATTAAGGATGTCCTAGATACGTCTTTTGGACATCCTTAAGACGTCTTTTATAACATGTCTTTTGGACATCATAGGGATGCTCTTAAGGCGCTTAATGTCAGTCCGAAAGATATGCGAAGAACTTCTATTTCTTTAAGACGTCTTTAGGACACCTTAAGGATAGTGGACGTCTCAGAGATGTTGACTGAACTGACATAGGACGTCCTACGTACTTCCAAAGGACGTTCTGGGTATTTTCATAGTTTTGTGCCACTAGGAAGTCGACAAAGTCTACACATAATAACTGTGCAAATTAAATTGTACACGTTCAACTGTGCACATTAAAGTCTACACGTTAAAACTGTACACATGAAACTCTGCAGATTGAAGTATAAGCGCTAAACTTATAGAAAATATTATTTTTATCAGGTTTTTATAAATATTAATTTATAAACAATAATAAGTTTATTTATGAATTATAATTTTACATGCAAATTGTCTGAAAAAAAATCAACTTTTTATTTTCCTGTGAATGCACCACGTTGATATTGTTTTATGCAGCTAAAGATTAATAGATAGATAGATAAACGTTTGTTTTATCAGCCTGCTTCCTCCTTCCTTCTCTTCTTCTCCATCTTACCCAACACCCCCTTCACCCATGCAACTGCCCTTTTATCCCC